>JBAIZZ010000238.1:426477-437706 GCA_037355905.1 Heliconius aoede | reverse complement strand
CTATTTAATAACCAATTATTAGCATGCCATACATTTATTGTATTGTTGGTTACTTATTAAAACTTCCTACAGAGATATAAATGTGTTTTTTGTTAAGATAATCAATAGATTACAGCTAAAAAGTACTTCATTAATTAATTAGGTATCATACTAATCTCAGAATCTCTTTGATTGAGAGACAAGCATTGTTTTTAAAGAATCTTGCCATATTTAATAACTTGTTGTTTAAAAACAAAATATATTATCTAACTGTAACATTCTTTTATAATAGAAAATTTAAAAAATATATATTTCATAGTTTCGCAGTCAATATTCTATCACAAAAAGTCATAAGAAAATTATTTATTACTTAAATATGATTGTAAACATGGTGTTTTAATAACTTAAATAACTTAAACATAACTTTTTTACATTCACATTTTTTCCTGCACATAGTAAGTCATCATATAAGCGATAATAATAATTCTAATAAAATCTCAATGGGGAATCGAACCCACAAGCAGCGCAACACTCAGATACTACCACACTAGAATACTATAGCCACAATAGTGTAAATAAATTCTTATTTTTTTAAAGAAATAAGTATAAGACTATTTGAATAGACATTATATTACACAATCTAATTAATATGTCTAATTAAAATGTATAATTAATTTTTAAAAAATGTTTAAATTATATTCATAGTCTACTACTACATCAAGTATGACTAAAACACTAAATGGGAGATAAAATAATATGTCATGCTTAAAAGCAACATCTCATAATGTAATATAACAGGAAAGAAAAAGTAAAGATCAAAATAGGGCCTAAAAAGTCCTAGGGCTATTTAACAACTCATTTAAAATTTATAAAAAATAATATTTAATGAATGTTGAGATACAAATGAATAATAATAAGGTTTAGAATATAACATCATGGTTATTAAGAGTTCAACATATTTCAATATAGATGTGGTTATAAAGTAAACAGATGATAAACTTGTTGAACACATGTTACAACCAAACTTTAGAATTGCTTTCTGCTTTGAATATTAATTGAGAATAATTTTATTGAAATTATAAAAAAATAGTCTGTTGATATTGTATATATTAAAACTAAAATATTTCATATATTTTTTATTATATTAAAAATAAAACTAAATTCGAAATTTAATTAAAATATTAAAATAATAAGTGTAAATTTTTAAGTAAATAAAATATAAAAGTAATAAAATGTCTTAATACTATGTTTTTGTCTACTTGTATCTTGTATCCTGCATATAGCAGTATATGCAGGATACAATGTGAAGCTAAAAAGAAAAATAATAATAATAACAAAACCAACTGCTATGAAACTACTGTGGATGAAATAAAAATTTGAAAACAATATAAATATTGTATACAAGCAGATTCCAAAATGTGGAACCTTTATAGCTTCTTGCTTTGGTGGCTGTGCTGCGGCAACATTAGGGAGGGACCCACTCCTGAATGTTCCCAAGCTCTGTTGTGTTGGTAATAAGGATTCTATCCCAATCTCTGTAGTGTTGGTACTAAGGACCTCTGGTTCAGGAGCTTTGACTTTGGCTCGACGATTACTAGAGTTAACCTGTAACCATCTTTTCTCAGCAAAGGCCCCTTAAGCTACTTTATATATTTGAATAATCATAATGATAAGAAATATCGTTATTTTAACAATAATTATGAATTAACACAATATTTGTTATTATAATATAAATTCTATTCATTTGATTGGACAAAATGAATTTTGAATATTGAATAATGGTTTTAGCCATATACTGTATGGTGGATCGCTCTGCTATAAATATAAAATTCTAACATCAAACACAACACCTGACCTAAACTTTTCATCAATATCATAAAAAAAATATTTGTTTGTTTATTAATTAGTTTATTTCTCTTTGTTTACCATTCACTTTTATTGAAAAATATCCATGAATCATGCATATGATTATAAATTCAGAACTACTAATAACAATAACGCTTTATCAAGTAATAATAATTATTTTAAATTACTCACATTCAAGTCTAAAAATTGTGAATGAAATACAGGATAGTTATAGTTGTTTTATACAAATATTGTATCATTTATGCACAGTAACCTTCAACTGATCATATTCTTAATCTCGTTATTGTTTAGTATGTGTAAAGGATACAATAATAAAACAATTTCGACAATGACAGTTGTTAATTATTATTGGAATCGAGTTTATAGAAATATTGTTCATATTAAATAAATGTACGATTAATATTCAGTCAGTAATTAAGTCGCAATATTGAAATGATTATTGTTTACGTCGGCTAGCACATTTGACGGCCAGGAAGCGATTGCCTGAGTAAATAGGCGACCCGCGACATACCTTATTGGTTGCGTCGGAAACTTCACGCATAATTTTTTCAAAAGCCGCTGTTTCTTCAGCCTGCTTTTGATTGTGGAGGGCAATTTTTTCACTAAATTTTCTAGGATTCGCCATAATGACCAACAAACATTTATTCTTCTCTTTTTACATCACAATTTTCTACGCTCATAGAACCAAAACGCGCCTGCCTGTCAGACAGTAATTCGATGTTACAATAATAAAAAATGCGATATGCTAAATTTTATAGATAATATAAGTCAAATTGAAACAGTTGTGTTAAATGACATTTGAATTTTAAAAAAGAGAACCTCATAAAATTATTAACAAAAACGAATTATAAAATTCAATTAAAAAAGCAGTTTGAGTTTTATTAATAATTTTGCTTCAGATGATTTACTTTTGATATAATATAAATGAATAAATTTAGATGTAATATTTATATACATTCCTTCCTGCTTTCTTTTCGAGGCTGTCGTAGCGCACCGGCACTAGAATATGACTGTAACGTGACAGTTATGGGTTCGATGCTGGGTTGCTGTGGGCGGAATTACAGCGTGAAGCTGATTTTTTAAAAATATTTAAGTAATTATTTATCTATTTATATATAAACGGGAGAAGGAGTCTCATATATTTTTAGGAATTATGTATGGAAATTTTCCAGAAAAGACATAAAAATGTTTAAAGATCAAAATTATATTTAACATTTTAAATGTTTTTTGATTTCATATTAATTTCATACTGGGGTACTGCAATACTGGGTACTACCCACTAATTAAGTTGAGGTACCGGAAAGAATAACCTACCGTACCGTATTACGGTACGGTTATAAAGCTATTTAAAAAAATGTTGACCAAAAACTGGCAAAATGGCAATACAATTTCATTGATGTCAATGTCAGACTGGTTCTGTTATAAGTGTCATAACATCAAAAGAAATCTTGTTAAACTTAGAAATTTGGATTTTATAATTAGTGTGATCTGTTTGTAATGAAGAATTAGTGTTGCTCAAGTTGTTTAAGAAGTTGGTCCTAATCACGTTCTTCTTGAATATGGAAGAAAAATATATTTTATCCTTAGATATAGGCACTACAACAATTCGATCTGTTATTTACAATTCGAGAACAGAAATTATAGGCAAAGCTGTTGACCAGGTAAGATTTCATATATTTGTAAAAATATTATGTGAATATTTAGAGATTTTTACTTTAACTTTTTGTATTTAAAAATAAGAATTAAATGGTAACTATTAAGAAATATATTTTTATCTTGGGTTTCCTACATTAAATAAATAATTAAATTAAATAAAGTTTAATTGAATTATAGTGCGTTCGTAAATGTTTTCTATTTAGGGAAAAAATATATTTGATGTACAGAATTCAACAATATCTAATTTAATTCATAATTATTGATTAAGAATAAAATTAGATAGAATGCAGAAAAATTCAAATGATAAGATAAATGTAATTGGATCAATTAAAAAATATATTTCTTCTTTAATTAAAACTTCATAAAATAATTATATTTTACTAAAGGTACTACTCCATTATCCCACACCTGGATATGTGGAAATAGATCCAGATGAACTTTGGACTTCTGTTATACGTGTTCTAAACAAAAGTTTGGAGAGTAAGTTTTTCAATAAGTTTATTTATTCAATATATAACAGCTGATCTATTTTTATAAAAACAAATAAAATAAATACTAAATCTAAATCTATTATATGCACTCTTTCGTAAAATATTTGTTTAAAAATTCATTC
The DNA here is from genome assembly GCA_037355905.1 of Heliconius aoede. NCBI lineage: Eukaryota > Metazoa > Arthropoda > Insecta > Lepidoptera > Nymphalidae > Heliconius > Heliconius aoede. Next base: position 433,592 of record JBAIZZ010000238.1, on the reverse strand, counting down.
AAACAAAACTTGTTGGTACAATAAATGGTAATTCATGCACACTGTAAATAATGTTATTCTGATCTTAATTATGAAAAAATAAAGTTATTGACACCTGCTCATGTCTGTTATAGAAATATCATAATAGATTTCTATTATTTTAAGACTCCAAACTATCCGTGGGCCAAATCACTGCCATGGGAATCTCAACACAAAGAAGTACTTTTATAACATGGTCTCGAAAGACGGGCAAACCATTTCACAGATTCATAACATGGAAAGATCTTAGAGCTGATGAGTTGGTGAAACAGTGGAATGATTCATATACTTGGAAGGTAAAGTTAATTTGTTTGTGAAGTGTGAAAATTAGTACAAAATATTAGTTCAAATGGCATTAGTATTCTTACAATAAAATATTTTTTTTTTCAGTTAATAAAAATGGGTGCTTTTGTTTTATTTGTGTTATCAAGGAGCAAAAGATTCAAAGCAGGAAGTGTTCTTAAATTTTCTAACAACCAGGTAACTAAAACATTTTGACATTTGTATCTTTGTTTTCAAGAAAAATTACATAAAGTATATAATAAATGCCATAGTGGTGCATTGAGATAGTGTCTAAGACTGACTACATACCAAATGGATGTGGGAACTACAAAGTAAATAGTTATGAAATGCGTAAAAAATTGTAGAGATTAGATTAGTACAGTGTTTTAAAAGTAAATGTGATGATTGTAGGTTCTCTAATTTCTTTTCATTTCCACTTGGGGAGATAAATTATTTTCAATTACTCACACTGGTAGGAAGACAAAGCACTGCATTGATTTCTACAATTCGCCATGCCCCAAAAATTGGAGATGCACAGAGAACAGAGTTTCTTAATAGTTTATAGCTGTGCAAAAAATATATATTTCTTTTTATTCCATTGTTGTCATAATATGTAGGGTAAATTTATAGGTCCCTTGCCAATTGTAGTCTTTGCCAACATTGAATTATATTTAACCACTATCAAACTAAGCCCATTCGCATCTATTTTTATATCATGAAAGTACAGTACGGTCAATGAGTTGTGGCCAACCTGAAGATAGGCTTCTTGAATTTTTGTGCATTATTTACTCGGAAAGAAAATAATAATATAAAAAGTATGAAAAGCCCTGAAATCTAATCTCCCATCTGTGGCTTATTTTAGGGGGGGCCACAATTCGTCGACAATACCCACTGTATTTTGTTCAAAAAGAAAATTCAGTAAGTATTTTTTATAAAAGTTATGATTTTAAATGTCTGTTGTGGTGTTTATTTGAAGGTTTGTCAGTTAGTTTCTTTAAAAAATTGATTATAAAAAAATATATTTTCCATGATAAAATCCAAATTCTTTTGTAATGACTGTTATAAATACTTTTTTTTTATTGTCTTAAAATTTATTCCAAGACACGAGCAAATTGCGTGCGCACGGAGTAGGTATGCATATTCACATTTTGCAATTAAATTGCAGTTGTTAAAGAATGTTCAATTAAAATTTTTACTACTGCTAGCGGCACTCTGTTAATATTGTTTATCAATTTTCACCATAAATATTCCACAGTACTGCAGTATTGTATTATATATATATTTGTTTTTAATGCAAATTTATTTATTTACATCGACGGTATTAACGAATATGTTTGATTGTAAAAAAATACAAAACACGTGTTCAATGCAAAATTCTGCGAGTCTGAATTCAATTTTTTATAAAAATCGGTGGCGATTTAAAGATTTTTCCAAAAAAACTTTCAACCCCCATTTCATCCCTTTAGGATCGCAATTTAGGGTGAATATTTATCAAAATCCCTTTTCAGTCCTTAGGGTAAAAAAAAAATAAACATCTGTCCAAATTTCACGTTTCTACTATCAGCGGTTACGGCTTTGCATGCGTCTATACCTCAGTCAATGAGAGCAACCCTTTCATACAGAGCGTTTTTGTCATCACCACTTTAAATGACACCACAATCAAAACCAAAAAAAAAAACAATAAAACAGAACCCTTATTTAGCCGTCGGCAATTATCGTTATATAAATATAAAAAATATAAAAAAATGTTGTATAGATAAATATCGTGAAGTGAAAAAAAGTTCTCGGTCTAAACTGTTGAGGTCAATCTTAATATATTTTTTTATTTGTGGGTTTGAAATATTTTCCCTATATGCTACTTTCGTAGGAAGAGCGCAGACGCGAAATGAAACTAGCATTTAGAAGGAACACGTTTTAAGTATTTCCATTTTTCCGTTCTTCCGGTGGAGTACTCTCTGGCTATTCAGACAAATAATATAGAACAACAGACAGACAGACAGGTACTACGTAATTGTACTTAACCTCAGAAGGCAGTAATTACTTAGTAATTACTAAATTACTTTAGTACTATAATTAATACTTTATGTTGTTGTATCGTAAATTGTAATAACGTGTTGTAACATTTTATTACGATTTATATACATAGGTAGAAGTAGTTATTGCTGGCCGCCATGGCGCAGTAGAGCAAGAATAAGACTGCACCACGACGGTTGTGGGTTCGATTCCCACTCGGAAGAATGAATTTATATTTTCATAGATATATAAATAATAAGCCCGCCGTTTTGTATGAGTTGAAGACAAATGTCAAAACCCCAAGGAACAAGCAATATATACAAAAAATATTTGTTTAAATAAAAATAAACATAGTCTTAATATATTTGTTCCTGTCCAAATCCGTCATTTTGAAGGTTAGAGCGACGTTAAAAAAGAAGACCTCAGACCTCTGTGTGTGTATTAAAAATAAAGGCTACTTATACTTGGAGGTCAATGCGTTTATTTATTGTTGAGAACTTTAAAACAAAGTAGTTTACTGTACGTTGTTGTTTATTATGTACAGCAAAAACGTTTAGAAAAGAAAATTGATTTTATTATGAATTATTATATTTTTTTTAAGCTTCACGCTGTATCCCACACACAGCAGGGTAGGCAAAGGGAACCTCAGTGTTAAGACACTCCGTTCCCCACTTTCTGTCGAATTCAGGAGGCATTGCGTGTTGAGTGGCAGAACAAGCAAGGCCGCGCTTTGCCTCGACACCAGAGCGAAGAATGGGAATGAACGAACAACCGTTGCGTTACAGTCACACCCTTGTGCCACTGCGCCACGACAGCCTACGGCCATTTAATTTTTTATTTAATTTTTTGTTTTATATATATTATTTTAATCTCATGGGATACGAAAATATTTTATACAAAACTGTAACTGTAATTTGTAATATCTTTAGATATTGTCATATTTTTTTTCCTATTTTAGACAACATTAAGATTATACTGGGCCATGCACAATGTGCCCGAATTAAAAATGGCCATTCAGAACAATGACGCTATGTTTGGAACATTGGACACTTGGCTCCTATATAAAATGACAGGTATTTAGTTTAAAATAATATTCAATAGGTATCTACCGACTTTTTTTAGCAAATATATAAACAATTAAACGTAGCGAACACAAGTAGGTATTTTTTAAGCGTCCGTCCGTCCAAACGACGAGGTGCGAGTATGGAATAACAATTAAAAATTATATATATATATCTACCTACTTACGTACGCTTTACGCATCTATCGCTTTTAGCAGGGTAAACAAACAGGTTATACTGACGGTAATCATAATCTACGGTATGGTGCTTTTAAATTAAATAATTATGCTTCAGCTTCACACTGTGGTAGGCAGAGGGAAACTAGTGTGGAGACACTCACACGCACTCAATGAAAAACAAACATTCTTTTTTGGGTTACAATTGTTATATCAACATTTCGGTCATTTGTTGCAACAACGACATAATTGCATTTTTTTTTTAATTGCAAATTTCAGTTGAGTCGTCTGCATTATTTCAAAACAAATACGTCATTGTTGGACCGAATTAGCTATATCTTCTAAATTGTAATACTAAGCGAAATTCCAGGTAGTAAAATCCACATGACCGACGTTTCATCGGCGTCTGCGACTGGTTTCTTCGATCCTTTCACGATGCAATGGGCGGGTTGGGCCATGTCCTTGTTCGGGATACCAGAAGCTGCTCTACCCAAAGTTGTTGATACTGCGGGAGAGCATTTTACTAGCACTGACCCTGAGATATGGGGACATGCGATACCTATACGTAGTTGTGTGAGTATTTTTCTTATGTTATGATGCTTTGATATCTATTAAATATATATACATATAAAAACAAATGTCTGTTCGTGTGTTTGTCTGTTCGCTGTAGACTCCGAAACGGCCGACTCGATTGGTGTGGAATTTCGAGAATTCGAAAATGTATTATTGGGCGTATATTGATGCAGAAACCAAGAATAAAAATAAGAAAAAAAATATTTTTTTGTCTGTTTGGCGCATTGTTATATCAATATAAAGATTTGTATTCAACAACACTGCTATAAAATAAGTGTTTAATCGAATAGGCTGAAACTTTAGCTATCAATAAGATTTCTTTTCATATTTTTCTTCTTCCATGTACAGACGGCGCTGCATTTTGATTTTATTATAAGTATTGGTTATTTTCAGATAGCAGATCAAACAGCCTCTATGTGGGGTTCGTGTTGTTTCAACGTTGGCGATGTCAAACTAACAATGGGTACGGGAACCTTCTTCAATATAAACACGGGAAGGTCGCCTCACGCCTCGGTATCCGGACTATATCCAGTGGTGGGATGGAGATTGGGGGAAGAAATTATATTTTCGGCTGAAGGAGCTAATAATGATACAGCTAGTATTATTCAATGGGCGCAAAATTTAGGTGACTAGTTCTATATAAATTATTAGGACGAATCATTATTGTAATTAATGATGATGGTATTATATTCATTAATGAATATAATACCGATGAAAGGCCGAGAACGTAGTGCCCTAATAATAAGTTATTTTGTCAGTTAGTGTCAAAATAGATTTAACAACTACTACCTGTAGTTAAATTAAAATTTTGAATTAACTCCAGGTTTATTTGATAATCCACAAGACACAGCGGATATTGCAATGTCAGTGCCAGACTCCGATGGAGTTTTCTTTATACCTGCATTTAGTGGATTAGGGGTGAGCATTATGTAACTCAATTATTAATTAATAACTATATAATTTAATCAAAATAATTTCCTTCTATTTTCTTTAAGTCATATTTAGTCTTAAAATATAAATGGATTAAATTATTTGGAGCTTGACAGTGGCCAGTCTTGGCGTGGGGGCACAGGTTTGTAAACGCGGAAAGTTGTGGGTTCGATTCCCACTCGAGTATGTTGAAATATTTGTTAGTAGTAGTTAATGTTTTTATTTCTCGGATGGTTTCCAAGAGGTGTGGGTTCAAATCCCGTTTTCTGAATAAGTAAAATGTTTTAAATTTCAGCCGCCCTACAACGATTGTACTGCCGCATCGGGTTTCGTAGGAATGAAACCGTCGACCACCAAAGCGCACTTGGTGCGCGCTGTCCTGGAGTCGTTAGCGTTCAGGACCGCACAGCTGTACTCGTGCGTTAGAAACGAGGCCGATTATAGTTATAGTACTATACGGTGAGTTGTGTTTGTGTGTGTTTTATCTGTATGTAGAGTTTGCTGTGATGGTCGTGGTTTGGTGCCTAGAGTTATATCTTATTTTTATTTTTTCACTCTTGTAACAAGATGAAGAGCGGTGTAGTGTTTTGTCACTTAACATCTGATTTCAATCCTCTTTTGTTAGAATATTTATGTTTAAATTATTTTTCAGTTTTTTAGTTATGTCATCTAATACGCAGTGACTTTTTATTTACTAATTAAAATTAAGAGTGTCTTACAGCTACATTATAAACTACGTAGAGTTGAAGAATAATCTCAAAATATCATAATATTACATTAATGGAGATAAGGCAAAGTTGCGTTAATCGACATTGATTCAGAATTATTCAATCTTTTGATAAGATTTGTTATGACATTAATACAATTTTATCTACTTGCTTTAGGTATAAATTGTTTTCGTTATGTGTTATATAATATATGTCCTGTATTTAATATATTTTTTACCTTCATGTTGTATTCTGCACATAGCAGAGAAATCAAAGGGAATTTGTACCTAGGTTAAAACATTCGTTTCTAATAAAAAAACTTCAAACTCACTTTCGACCTAATTCTGGCTCAAAACTTTGCAATTAGAGACATTTTTCACACTCATTTCATATGAAAAGAGGAAAATCAAGTGCTATAATAGCCCATTCCTGACTCTAATCGCAGTAATTGTGGGTTTGATTTGATTCGGGGGAATAAATAAGTTTAAATTATCATGGCGGAAAGTGGATAACGCAGCGTCTTAACACGAGGTTCCCTCTGCCTACCTAGTTTTGTGCAGGATACGTGAAGCTGATTTATTTATTATTAACATAATTTAACCTACAGTCTAGATGGGGGTGTGTCAAACAACGATTTCGTAGCGCAACTCGTGTCGGATCTGACGGGGTTGCGCGTGGAGCGCCCCGTGCAGGTCGAGATGTCCTCGCTGGGGTGCGCTCATATTGTAGGACTGCGTATTGGTGAGTTTGTATAGTGCGGTTGATGAGTTGTGGTCGCTCTGAAGTTAGTTGGAGACCCTTGGATAGATTTATTCATTTATTTGTTAGATCCACTAGTGATGATAACATTGCACAGAGACATAAAAAAGAAATACAAAATAAAACTTAAGACTATATGCACCATCTTTTAAATGCATCATGCAATATTACACAAAAATTATAAATTGTATGGTTTTTATTATTTGAGTTTGCTTACAATTTTAATAAACAAAACTTTTGTTTGGTTTTCCGAACTTTTGCTTATTATTTTGCCTATTATTGGGAAGAAACTAATCGATAGCTAACTTCAGGTCGGCCAAGCCTCGTCGACGGTACTCTACTATGAAATTAGTAAATAGAATTGAGTGATGTGCATTGTATTAATATTATTGTGACAAATACTTTCGGTATTATTATATCATGGTCGATTTGACTAGTCTGTTTAAGTATATGTTATAAATGATAAAATAAGAATATCTTGGTACCCTAATATATAACCTAAATTAATTTATTATTTACCTTATAAACAATTGTTTAAGGTATTTTCAAATCAAAAGACGAACTGAAATCTCTAAGAAAAATAGGCACCGTTTTTT
>JBAIZZ010000238.1:355826-426377 GCA_037355905.1 Heliconius aoede | reverse complement strand
TCTGGTCATATTCTAACTATTACTCGAGCCTCCACTGAATCTGAGCTACATCGTTTGGTCTTCGGCCTCGCACAAATTGCTGCTGAGGTGTCAATTGTTTCAGCTTTAAAAGATATTACATATGCTACAGCTTTATCTAAAAAACAATCAATTGACTTGTCACTTCGAAAAAAGAGAGCTGTACCTCTTAAAAACGAAATTATCTCAACTACAAGTGCATCGACTGACAATCATGTATCTACAGTATATGATATTGTTTTAGGTAAATCAAAAAATCCTTTACAGAAAATAATTTCCCCTAAGGTTGATTCAAGCTATTCAATGAAAAGGTTTGACTCATCTGAACAGGTAATGCCTTATTCAGTTTTACCCCTAAGTAATAGGAATAGTGTACAAATATTACATAATAAGAAGGAAGCCTTTGCTGTACCCCCAAAAGTATTTTTGAATCAAACGGCTCTAGACATTGAAAACAACGAGGCAAATGCCTCTAATAATGAGGCAATTATTTTAGAAAAAAGATTAAACGCTACCCACTATATAACTTACGACACATCTAATTTGGAAACGCAAGAATCTAATATACCGAGTATCGTAGATGACTGGATTGATCCTAAGGATAATATTTATGGATTGAGTCCTGACATAGTTGCTGAAATGGAAATAGATCAACCAGAAATAGTGGACGACGGCAGCAATGACAGGAAAGCTAAACAAAAATTGGAACGGTTAGAATTAAAAGCTAAAAAGGCAATACTTTACGCTGGAGACGTTGCATATTTGGCGGCCGCTAGTGTAGTTGCAATGAGACGGGCCCTAACCGCGTCTATAGAAGTGCAAATGTCAGTGAAATACGCTAAAAATGGTATGGCAAACCATCAAGATCTGATGATGAACCTGGCCAAGACAGCTGCACAGCAAGCGGGCAAGGAGGCAAAAAGTGCCACATCGAAATCACTAGCGTGCGAACGAGTTATAAAACTGGCCTTGAAATATACAGCTCAGTCTAAAGGAGCTGTACTGAATCACGTAGCAAACAGAGTTGTTATGGACTCTTTATCACTAGCAACGTTGGCCAAGTCCATGGCTTTTGTATCTTCCGATATCGCCATAAACTCCTTGTATCAAGCCACTGACCTGAAGCCGCCTTCATAAAGTAGGTTTATTAAAATAGTAAGTAACGAAAGATAATATATAGTAAACATACAATTCTTCTTTTTTTACCTTCACGCTTTTCCCGTACAGCAAGTAGGCAGACAAACTATACAACTATTATTACAATCTGAGCTGAGGAATTAAGAAATTGACAATAATTCATCAGCTTCCCGCTGTATTCCACATACAGCAGGGTATACAGAGATATCGAAAAGATTAACATTATCCATTAAAAATAAAAGTTAGTTAATCCATTCTATCAACTGGACAAGTATATTTTTATTCCATTATAATAAATATCAATTTATTTTTTCATCAGACGTTTTCTATTAGAAATATTAGGAGTAATCTGCAAAAGGATTTTCAAGTAATGTCAAAACGCAAGAATTATTTTTTTATTTTATTTATTTAATTTATTTTATTATTATTATTGAAATAATGTTGTTCTCATATGAATTAACAAAAAAAGAAAAATACTCTGTGTATGTTTAATAAATTATCTGCATAGCGCCATCTGTGCAAAAATACAGAAGTGTCAGTCTACTATATTCGTGCATATTTTAGTCATAGTGTATACTTTTAAATGTAATCGACATCAACTAGATGGCGAACGTGAATTGTAAATTTATATTTTTCTTTACAGTGTGGTCAACAAATCCTAACCACACTAAAGTCAATTCGTTCTTTTGAGTCCTCCTTCATAAAGTTTCCCGTCTCTATTTGCTAATATCTTTCCAAAAAATACTGTTTAGTTATGGTTAAACCACACACGTCAGGGTAGGCAAAGAGAACCTCGTGTTAAGACACTCCGTTGCCTCCGGTAGCCAGGGAGAATGGAGCGCCTCTTCTTTTTTTCCATTTCTTTCGCCTTTTCGACTGCCATCAACCTCTTCACATAACAAACTATTATTATAATATATAAAATATATAAAATAAATAATATATAAAATATCATTTAACTGCAGCTGTGAAAATTTAATTAAAAACTTAATTTCACCCGCTAATATAACCATCATAAATCTTGGCAATTATACAATTTTACTCGTATAGCTACCATCGAGCTGGTCTGATGTTCTGGCAAAAAAGTGGGAGACAAAACCCTGGGATATCTATTAGTAAAACCGTAAAGTTCCTTAGATTTGTCTTGACATATTCTGTTTACGTATTATGGTGAAGAAGATCTGACGATGGATCTGGCTGATTGAGTTAAGGTTTTTATTTCCACTAAGTTCACAGCATTATTTATATTTTAATTTATTATAAATAGGTTACAAGTTGAACATGACACCTGCACTGCATACAATAGTTAGAACAAGGAGTTCAAGTACCTAACTCTTACATTTGCTATGGATAATTACATTCAATACTCGAAATGAAAATATTTTTTTCAGCTTCACGCTGTACTCCACATGATGTAGGATTTGTAGGATAGGCCAATGCTGTTAAGACATACCTCTCCACGTTCCTGCGATTTTTGTAGGCATTGCGTGTCGAGTGACGGAACTCTATGCCGTGATTTGCCTCGACACCAGAGCGAGGAAATTAAAATATTAAAAATTTCATTTCCTTGGGTGAGAATCCAACCTAAAATCTGGCACGTTAACAGTCACACTAGTGCCACGACTGGCCTCAATAAATAATAGTAAATAATTATAATAGTTTTTATTAGATAATAGTCGTAGTACAGTATGACAAGGTGGCAATGGAGCGCGGCCATGGTACGTGGTCTTGCACAGTACGTGCTGATCGGAGCAACGTGCTCGTCCATTGCAACATACGAATGATAATGAAAATTGATTTTCGTATGATGCAACCAATTTTAAACGATACTCTTTTTTTTTGCAATAGGTTAACAGTTTTATGTCTCTTTGTCCTTAAAATGAATTTTAAAAGTTTTATTAAGAAAGGATGTAGGTATTTTAGCATGTCAGGATCACTCGGCTGACTTCACCAGAGCGAAGAAATGAAAACATAAATAAATATTTTCTTTCCTGGAGTGTCGAGGATCGAACCCACCAATCAATTTTGCTACCAGTCAATTTTGCCCCTGCGCCACGACTGGCCTCAAAACTTCGTTCCGTGTTGCGTGTTGCGTGGCGGAACTCAACGCCGCGTTTTGTTAACTAATATATAGGGTATGTAATATTTTTTTAAGTGCCGCCTGCAATTTTTAGAAGCTAGGCAAAGATAACTTGGCGGTAAAAATGAGAAATGATACGAGTGCCACACTTCTCATACAATTTAAATGTCATTTTTAATCTAAATAAATTGAATTATTTATATTAAATTTTATTTTTAATCTATATCTACAAGATTGTAGATTGTTCGAAGTCAACTCAGTAGAGAGGAATTCAATAAAAAAAAAATATAACATGTTCTGCATTTTTTGTTCATTTAAGATATATTATACATTAAGTGTTATACGGTATTAATTTATTATCTCAGTAGGTATTTAATAAAAATACCCATGTTATGTGTAGTTAGAGGCCGGCGTGACACAGACGCACAAGCATGTAACCGTAACCGCAACGGTCTTGGGTACGATTCTCACTTGGGAAAGAAAAACAGTGCAAGTACTTTATAATAAAAGATACAGAAATGTGCAATATTTTCTAAACGTGTTTAGATTGGATACACTGAAAAATGCTGTGTTTGTAAGGAAATGCTATCAATTTAGTAGAAGAATTATATATATTCATCATCATTCACTTAATGTGAGGAGATATTTACTGTATTCTTAACACTGACAAGGGCTGCAGTGTTTTTTTTTATTCGTTAATCTGTCTAGGCTAGCTTGTTGTTTTTTCCCCCCTAGTTATATACGAGTACTTAGAAACATTGTCTTTAATTCATAGAGTTATAAGTAAAGAAATTACATATAGTGTTTATTGTTGAAATATACAAAATATATACATACTAATTATAAAAAGAATTAATTAACAGATACATGTTATTTGTAGGTGTTATGCAATTATATGAATATGAATAAAGTTTTATTATTACGTAACGCTCGTTGCACACAAGATGCAAATCATAATTACTAAAGATTAAATACATAATTTTAAAAGTAAAAAAAAAACGAATTGTTTATTATTATTTTTTTTCATTTATTTATATACCATACAGGAAAGAAATTACAGAAAACATATAAAAACAGAAAGAATGTGTACAACGGATAACTTATCTCTAATAGATATCTCTGCCAGAACCCACTCTTGAATGATTCGATTGGCGTGGAATTTCGAGGAGTTGTTCCATAGCTTCCCAGGATGGTTATAGGCTAGATAGATCCGGAATCCAGAAACGCATTTTCTTTCGATTTACGTTTTTGTCGACGTATTTTTCTCGTTAAGCCAATAGGTGGCTTCACTCATCTTCTCAGCTCAGCTCAGCTAGTTTATTTTATGTAAAAAGACAGGCAGACGAGCGTTCGGGTCACCTGATGGTAAGTGATCACCGCCGCCCACCACCCCGTGCAACACCAGAGGAGCTGCGGGTGCGTTGCCGGCCCACAAGGTGGAGATAGTCACGCTTTTTGATGTAATATTGACCTGGAAACACTGTCGCTGTCGCAAATTTTACGTATAATATGTATATTAATTTAAACAATTTATCATATATGTGTATTGTAAACAGTTTTTTTCCCTGCTTTACGCTATTTTGCCGCATATAACAGTGTTAATTAAATATAATAAAATATCTTATGGTTGGTGATTGAATAATGACTGTCTACATTCCGTATGGGCGCGCATTACACGAGGGATGACTACCATAACAAGTGTTTCAATAGTGAGAGGAAATTACGACATTCTTGTGCTTCATGATACCTTGGTAATTTGTATTTTACTACGAGGTTGACCTACGATTTTTTTTCTTATTAATTTTAATTGTTATCTAAAACTGGTAATATAATATATATATATTTTTTTAAACGTTGTCGTCGATTTTTTTTCGAATTGAAAACAAAAAAATAAAAAAATCGTATTTTTTAGAAAACTTAACGTTAATTATATTGATATAGAGTACATTGAAGAACATATGTATTTTTTAATAAATACGTAAGGTAAGGAATAGTGAGTGTTGACAGAATAGGATAGCAACTAATTGTTGGACACGCCCCCATGCGCGCGCATGTCTTATTTGCTATCTATGGTTACTAGTAAAAATGAACTTTCACTTGTGTCATGGAGCCCTGGTAACCAATGTTTTGGTGTTGGGGTTATTTTAGTTGGGGCTATTAAATTTCCGTTTCTTCTTTAATAATTGTTCAAGAAGAAAAAAAATATACTCTTCTTACCCTATGGGGGGATGACTTGTCAAGAGATTTTTTCTTTTTATGTTGAAAAATATGTGTTGAGTCGTGGCCGCATTGAATTTGGAGGATTTCTCTTTATTATTATTTTCTTCGGAGAGTTTCAATAGTAGCCACGACTCGACGACCGTACTGTAACTGTATTTTTCCTTCACTTTATGAAGAAGAATGAGGATTTCACTTCCATTACAGCTCCCAGGTACTTGTTGTCTGTTTACACAAAATGGCGGACGAATGGCGGAACTCCATTGCACCCTCTCGGCAAAATTCAAAGTACTAGGGCAACATAGGTGATAAAGAAGTCATTGGATATGCGTCATCAATGTGCGCGCATTTTACTTTTTATAAGAAAATATAAATAAATACGACATACGACACACAAAGAAACCAACTAAGTATACAAAAATACACTGTTTTTGCTTACATAGTCGTCTTGGGTAAATTATTACTTTAAATTGTGGATATTTTAGTTAAAAATATATTAATTACCTACTAAGTACCTACTTACTTTAATTGAGGATAAATTTTTCATTATATTATTTTTAATCATCAATATTTCTTTTTTTATAGTTTATATATAAGTTCTAGTTTCAAATTAATTTTGAGATAAATTCTTTTTAATTTAAATTCCATACAAAGTATATTTTATTAGTTAGGTACTTCTGATTGTGGCAATGAAGTTAATAAGTTATTTTTAATTTAACTAAGATAGTATTTATTTCGATGTAAAAAAACTATTTTTATCTAAAAATATTAATAAAAAAAAATAAACATAATAATAATATACAAATTCTTTATTTATACAAAAATGTACAAAAAAATAGCAGACTCTACTACTACTATAGCAATTAATTTAAACTGTAGATTTTTTATTTATTTTCTCACCCATCTTCTTTGTAATTCGGTTAACAACAACAAAGAACTTTAAGAATTCACCCTTAAACCAAAATACGGAGTACTAGGATACCATGAACGGCTAGAAACTACAAATGCATCCCTAATACAACTTACCTACGCCCTCCAACCCCTACATGAGATGCGTGCGCATGGGGGTGTTGCCTTTACTTTTATAAAGAAAAAATCTAATATTGGAATTTAAAGTATTTATTTCTAATAAATTTTTTTTAAATATTGACTTTTTCCATTATCTTAAAAAATTTAAAGTATAAGTTAGGTTGGATTCTGGTAAATTTAAACCGAGATGTTCATTCAATATTCAGCAAGATCCTATGAAATAGGCTTTATAACGGAACACCCCTATGCGCGCGCATCACGGCTATAAAGTGGTGGTGTCGGGGCACACGAAATAAAATATCTTAATTGTTTATGATTGCTTAGTATTCTGTATTTTGGAGTGAGGGTGAAATGTCGGTCGTTTCATCCCTTATTTTTTTGAAATTTCAGCAGTTAAAGTTCTCCGAGTGGGGAGAAATGCTTTTTAATTAATTAATACTTTATGCCTAAACTACTCTCATCTTATTAAACTCTCATCAAACCGCCCTTGAAGTGCTCTTCTTTGCAATAAGAAAAAGAATCTTTAGAAAGAAAAAGAGAAATTTCTTGGCGTGGCATTGAGTTTGTCGTGCATAAACGTGCAAATGTAAGACTTATGTGATTTTCCCATGGCTAACATTGTCAAAAATGGATCAAATTTAAATGATCCGTGTGGTCCACGGGAACCATTAGCTCTCAAATAAAAAAAACTGTCATCAAAGTCTTTTCTATTCACCCAATCAAACGTGAAGTAACAAACATAAAAAATACAGTCGAATTTGATAACTTCCTCTTTTGGGAAGTCGGTTAGAAAAAAGGCTTTCCTTATTTTATGCTTAAAACAGTTCCTTGCAAAATAACGACACCATGAATGAGAATATTAATATTATCGGTATTAATATTATGGTATATTGTAAAAATTGTGCTCATGTTATAAATATAGTGATTCGAATTATATGTACTAGGCGTGTTCCGCGGGTTCCGTATATTTTTATTTTCGATTTTTTTGTGATGTTATGTTGGTACTCATGTTTGTCATTTATGCTGACAAGTGCGGTCATTTTGAATGTTTAGTTAATTTTTGACAGCTGCTTTGTTTCCACGTATTTTGGCTCGTCTTCGATTTTTGCCTATTCCAAAAAATGAAAAACAAACTTGAGTGCGCTGACGCATTCCGAATGTTGACTGTGTCGTATGATGAAGCTACCTTGGACCGAAGCAATGTTTATCGGTGGTACAAAATGTGTTCCGAGGGCCGAGAAGATGTGAATGACGAAGAGCGTTCCAAACACCCTACCTAAACAATATCAATTGGCTCGTGCCATTCGATTTTTACCAATGATTTGGGCATGACACGGGTCGCCGCGAAATTCGTTCGCTCGTTCTTCTGTGACTTTTTCTTGTTTCCGAAACTGAAGAGAAGACGCTACGCTACGACTGAGGAGATAAAGACGGCATCGAGGGACGAGCTGAACAAGATCACAAAAAATGATTTTTTGATGTGCTTCGCGGATTGGAAAAAACGTTGGTACAAGTGTGGGGGTTACTTTGAAGGGGACAAAATAGACACATTCATAAATAAATAAATAAATAATTCGCGAATATTACACAAACATAAAATAATACAAATTTCGCGTTACTTTTTGAACACACCGAGTGAGTATACAAAGTAATATAACAGGAAAATGTTAGGTTAATATTGACACAAGTTCATTAGTAAACAAGACATATGTAAATAAATAAATAAACTAGCCATGTTTTATTGCAATCGTATATTCTAGATAGAGAAAAAAAAATATTGGTGGTATTTAATTACGTAAAACTTATTAAAACGATAATTTGTTAAAATGTTTATCTGTTTGTGTACGCGTTTGTTCACGCTAATATTAGAAACCGAGAAATATATTTAAGCGAGTTGAAGCACTGCAGTTTTCCACTATTTTATTTTGGCAAGATTCCCTCAATACTTAGTGTTTGTTTCTCAACACCTCGCTTTTTTTCTACCAGAGCGAAGAAATAAAACTAATTACTGATTCCGTCGAGCGGGAATCGAACCCATGACTGTCGGGTTACAAGTCACACGCTTGTACCACTGCGTCACGACAGGTTCGACGAACTTTTTCTTGTTTTCTGGTTTTTCCACGCAAATATTCATATTTGAGACGAATTTCCTTAATACACATAACCATTCTTTGCGTCGTGCAGTCGGGTAAAAAAAGGTCTATGTTATTACATAAAATTATTTCGTACAAAGCTTTTAGAAGGATAATAAAAAGCACTTTCTGATAGTCACTTTATAAGGGATACATCCCCATGCGCGCGCATATATAGCTTGACTGGCGCTAACAGGGTTGAAATACCTCTCTAGCATTCATACTGTCTTGGTGCCGCGTATTTTGGATTAAGGGTGAATTGTTAAGGTGTTGTTGGTAAAGAAATAAATTATAATTAAATTATGCAATGACAGTTGACAGTTGAACTAATAAATAATACTACTATTTTTTTATTAAAATTAAAATTTCACTAGAAAAAGAGAATAATTTATATTTCATATAAAAATATATAAATTAGTTTTTTATTATTTATCAACACTTATGGTGATATAGTCCTTCCGGTTTTAGGGTGAGGGTGAACTATCACTTAGTGACATGATGGCTGAGGCCGGTCGATGCGCAGGCGCATAGTGTGACTGTAAACGCGACTGGTTGTGAGTTCGATCCCCACACGGTGGAATGAATGATTTATTATTATTATTTTGATGAAAACAATGTTTTTAATTTATGATGGGTTCTTTCCAGCCACTTAACTGGTTGTTCATTCTCGATAAAGTCAAAGTCAGTCAGTCTTTTGTTTCCCGTAACACTCTTTTAATACAAACCTAGTTAATAGGATTTGGGTCATCCTACAGTTACAGCCTACAGTTTGTATTTTTTTTCTAAATTAAGTTATTATTTATTTAGTCTCAAGTTTGTTAAATAAATTTTTAGGTTGTTTGTTTAAAGTATAATGATCTTGTGACTATGGTTTTACAGCAGACACACCCTCATGCGCGCGCAGCCAGGTGTGTACAATTTTTGTGGGGATGGATATGGAACATTCTAACGATGTATGATGGCTTGGTACTCCATATTTTAGAGTGCGGGTGAATTTATAAGGTTGTTTTCTGAATTAAAAAATTATTTAAAATGAAAAAAAAACGCTGCAATATAAACATATTTTTGTATATATGTAGAGTGTAATAATTAATTCCCACGAGAAGGGATCGAACCCACAACCGTCACGTTACAGTCACACTCTTGTGCAAATGCACCGTGACTGCCTCATAGTTCTGATTGATGATATTCTTTCTCTAAACAGTATTCATCCATCCATATCCTCCATCTTTTTTTATATTTTTGTTAATTTTAGTTCTAGCCTAGTCTAATTGATATCTACGCTAATCCTACATTAATTATTTTTTATAGCACTAAATATTATTGTATCCTAACTGCATATCATAATTAATAGCCACTACATAATTTATATTATATTTTTTCATAAATATTCAATTTCAACAAGATCTTTTAAAAGGTTCTATGCGCGCGCATATGGACAATATACCTTCCTCATTCTTCATGGTACCCTGATACTCTGTATTTTGGTTACGGACGAATTCTCGAAATTATAATAAAATATTTGATTTTTTTTAATTAATACATATTTGTTTATTCTTCTTTAAAATGAAAAAAAAAACAGGTATGTATGTATGTATGTATATATATAATAAACATTTTAATTAATATTTCCAATGAAAAGAAAAATATTGAAGATATTTATTATTTATATATATTACAGAAGATAGCATAGCATAGAAGCGTCACAGTAAATCATTTGTATATTCTCTAAGGGGCCTCTACGTGTTGGATCTGTGTCCCTACGCAAGCCTTCCAAAAGACCGGGTTCTTTTGACCACGTGAATTATGAGGGAAACATAATGATGATGAGAGATGATACATAGTAAGTAAATAGTAAGAAAAGTAGTAATAAGTATAGCTTTCGGAATTTAATTAAAATAAAAAGCTGATGTATTTTTTTCAACAAAAAATTATAAGCGATCTTGTGGAAGTGGCATTATAAAGGTCACCCACCACCCCCCATGCGCGCGCCCCCATTCTACTTCAATTATTATCATTTATGATACTTTAGGACTCAGTATTGTGAGGTGCAGGTGAATTCTTGATATTTTTCAAAAAGAAAGAAAAGAAAGCGTTTGTTTTCTTTTTCTTACTTTCTTAATAAATATTTGTTTATTAATTAATTTGGATTTTTTCTTATATATAAATATGGTTTATATTATAATATGTATATCATTCTATATTTTCCTTTAAAAAGAAGGAATAAATTATTTATATTATAATTATTTATTTCGTACTCGTTATTTATTATTTTATAATAATACATTCCTTACGTAAAACATACAGATTGATTTACAACTAACAACTAAATGATATTTAAAATCCTCCAAACGGCGTTATTTTGTTAAGCATATATATATATATAACGATAGCAAAAATATAAAAACAGAGAGAGTGTGTTTCAAGTGTAAATAAATCTATGTCAGACTGATGTCTCTCTTTCTCTCTTTCTCTAATTTTAGCTAAGCGGTCGTTCTTCTGGTGGCGACTTTATAATAGGAACAGGAAGGCGCCTACATGCGCGAGCGGTCTACATAGGGGATGATACTGTGAACTAGTACTTTCTCATAATTTATGATGCCTTAGTATTCTGTGCTCTAGGGTGCGGGAGAACTGTCAAACTATTTTTTATTTGATATCTTTTAAGTTGGTCATGCGCGCTCACTTTTTATTATTGATATTAAATTACTTCTAGCGTTTTATGTTGACTTGGTACTATATGTTTTGCACTAAGCGTTCAATCCTTTACAACCAAAAATAGTTATTTATTTATTTTATTGTGTGCTAAGAAAGTATAATTTTTTTTTCTTTTTATAATTTTGCTTTATGACCGCTAAAGACCACTTAAATTATATTTAATAGCTTGCTTGTTTAAATTACATCGTATTTTTTATGTATCGTATTTTAAATTACATCGTATTATATATATATTATGTAATTGCAACAAATACGCGCTTATATTAATTATCTATCTTTTTATAGGCCCATAAAAACATCAAACTTTTTTACTTTATATGTACTATAATTTTATAATATCTCTTAGCTTCACTCTGTATCCCGCATGTAGTAGAGTAAAGGGAACCTAATATTAAGAAGACACTCCGTTAACCACTTTCCGCTGAATTCTGTGTTGAGTGTTGAGTTCTGTGTGCGTGTTGAGTGGTGGAACTCAACACAACGGAAGAGCAGGCCCGATAGTGTTACAAGACAATTATTATTAATTGCATTTCTTCTGCAAATAAGATTATAACTTGTAAGACTTGCTACCGACACTATATTGGTGTACCTTGAACTTTATTTTCCTGCAAATAAGGAAAACACCTGTTTAAGATACGAAACTCCTGTATAATTATAACATTTACTGACGTGAACTTGGAAACCATAACTATACTGCCATTAACTTAACGATACACCCTATATAAGATAAGATACCCGCATCTATATCACTGTAATTCATTATGATAGAGACCTTATAATGGATATTACCTTTGTCACTTATGATGCCTTGGTACTTACATATGAAAAGTATAGCGAAGGTAAAATTGTCTGTCATCAAGAAGCGCAAAAAAAAATAAAATAAATAAAAGCGCGTTATCTACTTATACAACTAGAATATTGTAATATAAATACGATTTAAGAGATTTAGAGACGACAATGCAAACTAATTGCTACGATTTCAGTTAATTGTATCTCGATATAATCAATCTCACGTGGTTAATTGATTTATAATTGTAATGAGAGTTGTTATTTGGTTTTTTGTTAAAGTTAAAGTAAAATAGAGGCTGTCGTGTGTAAGTTTTTAATAAATAAATTAATTAATTTTCTTTTTGTATCAGGCAGAGAAAATAATATTACTATAACTATAACTATGAAATTTAGTTTTAATATATATTTTTTTCAAAATTTCAAACAAATACTTATTTATGCGTTTTTAAATGTATATTTAATCGAATAATATACCCTAGTTAACTTCAAAACATGGACATTTGCAATTTTTCATTTTCGATACTTTACCAAGGGGACACCGAAATGTTCCTATTAATAGTTTACAGTTATTTAGTGTAGACATACCTACCAAGATACAATTAATTTTTTTGTTAATTTCTTGTGACAGCTCCTTTATCAAAGACATATATTATATCCACATGCTCGCTCACCAGCTCGGGCTTGACGATAATGGAGACATTGGAACTTTCCCTTGGATCATGATGCCCTGGTAGCTCGTATTTTGGTGTGAGGATGAACTGTTGTGGTTAAAAATAATAATTGTTTTATTATTTTTTTTAATTTTGAAAGTTGAATTTATGATAGATATATTTTTTTTAGCTTCGTGAAGCTAAATAAGCTGTATCCAGCGTGCTGTATCCCGCACACTGCAGGGTAGGCAGAGGGAACCTTGGTGTTAAGACACTCCGTTCCGTTCGTTTCAGCTGAATTCTGGAGGTATTAGTGGCAGAACTCAACGCCGCGCTTTGCCTCGACACCAGAGCGAAGACAATGGAACTATAAACATTTTACTTCCTCGAGAAGGAATGGAACCCACAACCGTTGCGTTACAGTCACACCCTTGTGCCACTGCGCCACGACGGTGTTAGATTATTTTTATTATGATAATTATCGTAAAGCTTTCTAAGACACTTATAGTTTATATTTAGTCAAATAATGTGGTTTGTACTTAAGGAGCATAGAATATTAAGTAGAACTACATAACTATTATTTATTAGTAATTTAGTTTTGTAATAAATATAATGCTTTATAGAAACACGTGATATCCCGACATAGCAGAGTAAACAGAGGAAACATAGTGTTAAGACACTCCGTTCCCCATTGTTAGAAACAGAAAGAATTTTCGTTATTTCAATATATTATAGTATGACACTTTGTTGTATATTTTATCTTTTGTCCAGCCCTAGCAATGAAATAATGAATCAATAGTAATAATAATAAATAATTAAAATAATCGTCGACTATTATGTACGCCATTGACGCAATCATTGTATCGAGATGAAAAAAGTCCACTCTGAGAGGTTTTTTTTCTATTAATATCAACGTCAATTAAAATTACAATTACTGAAATAAAACAAAATTAGAATTATAATACACTTTTTGCTATATTATATATGTAGATAATGATTATTAACACGTCATAAACAGACATTTGTTTGAAAAATGAGGGCTGAGATGAGAGCCATTATCTACCATTTGTCTATAGTCACGTACATACTTAATAATATAAATAAATAAAAATAATTTATTTCAGATTAACATCCATATAGTGTTAGTAAATAAAAATATGTCGTTTGTAAATTTTTAATCTTCTTTCGATATTTTATTCTAAATTTAACAAATATGAACCAAGTTTTAAAATGTATCTATTATATATGTAGCTTAAATATTTCAAGTAAAAATTAAAGTGACGAAGATTTTCTTATCTTTTTCCATAATAAAAACCGATTACTTGAAGTTGTAAATTAAATGCATTTTTGTTAAAGAATTTCAATTCTTTATTATTAGAAAATTTTAAACTTCAAGATAACGATTAAATCTTTCGTTACCTTTGCAAAGGTTAAGTATATTCGAAGTGTCTACGGACTTATGACGTCCTGGTACCTATTGTTTTCAATACTGCTCGCTGCATATTTTTATTTGATCCACTTGGAGAGGTCACATTATTGAAATATGAACTTTATAAGTATTGAAAGAAAAACTATTTTTGCTTTATTGCATAAGTTGTTTACGGTACCGATTTTACTTCTTTTCTTTTTTTGATGTACCTAAAGTAAACTTTGTAGTTTACATTGTATATATAATATCTACTATCATGTATATTTATTATCATGCTTTTATAATAATTAATTTTCTTATCTGAATTAATTTCGTCATTTAAAGACAATATTCATATCTATCTATCTATACATTATAGCTAATAGACAGGTAATTAAATAAAACACTTTTGTACTCAGTATTGTCGCGTGCAATTCTTTATTTTGTATGTGATTTTTATTTAAGAACCGAATGAAATAAAACAACGACGTTATGAGAGGCTTGCTACAATACAGTGCAGTCCTTGATGTGCATTTAAATCGGTTAAGTAATTTCCGAATCTTGGAAATATAATAAATATATATAATTTGTTATAGAATAAGCTTATAATTTATATTAAATATATATTATCTGTGGTTCCCGCGTCGCTTCTTTCTCTCTGGTACGGCATGTGTGTGATATATAGTATGTAGTATTGTGAACACTAAAGACTAAATAAAAAATATATAACAGTACATTTGTTTTATATGTCTTTATTATATAACATGCCACAACGATCACTGAGATTAGGCTGAGCGCACAGATAAACACAAAATTTTAAAAATCATTACACTAATAAATACCCGAATGCACAATAAATTTAGAGAAACTTGACTTAACTTAGCTTCCCACATTATCCCTAGTGGGGTAGTCAGAGAGAACGGTGCGCCGAACGCTACGGTCCCTACATACCTCTTTCGTCTCGTCCACTGTCATCAACCCTTGTCAGCTTTTTACGTGACCTTCCTCCAGTATCTTAGATACTGTGTTTTCAAAGGTCAACCAAGGTCTCCCCCCCTTACCTCTTACTACTTACTTTTCCATCATACGTGTTCGACGTGATGTTTGTATCCTTTATGAAGTATTACATTGGGAATCAGGGTAGATAACAAAGTTTCTGTCAATGTCTGTCACAGCACATATGTTTTACATATCTTCTACGGCAGCTCCATAAAAAGAATATATAAATGACATTTTATTTATATTATTATGTTATTGGTATTTAAAACAGAATATATATCAATCAGTATATTTTTGTTTTAATGCCAAGGTCGACGATAAATATGCAAGCGATGCAGTCGTTAATTGTCGTCTTGTTGCAAATTTTTGTACGAATATTTCACAATATAATAAATAATATATATATTTTCATGTCAGTAATAAATTTAAAATAAAATAAATGTAGTCTCGATCGCAATTTAAAACTGTGTATAATAATTTATTTAAAAATATATATATTGACATATTCAAATACAATTAATATAATTTATAGCATAAATATTTTTTGATTATTCATATATTTATATTCATATATTTTTTTAACATTTTGAAAGTGTCGTAACGTTGATCAAAGCAAAGCACTGCGTTGAGTTCCGCCATACACTCACGACTATTTATACTAATATTATAACTACGAATATTTATTAAATATAATTATGAAATTATGATCAGCTTACTTAACCATGAAACACGTGTTTAATGAATTGTTTTTAAGTGTAATAATATTTTAATTCTCTAAGTGGTATTTGAACCTATTGCCGTCGCCATCACAGTGACACGCGTCTACCATTGCGCCACAACGGCCTCAGTGTACTATAATATAATCTACTTTGTAATAAAATACTTAATTGGACACGTACTATTTCCTTTTGATGAAGATCGTTAATTTACAAAATATATATTAAAATTAATCCACAAAAACATTTTTATGCTACGCTTAGTTTAAGATTACGTTACATCCGCGTAAATAAATTATATTCTTCAAGTTACATGTTGTTGAATCTTTTTACTTTATGTTTTAAAATAAAAATAAATAAATCTAATCTAATAAATAAATAAAAATAAAAAAAACCTGTGTAGAGTTCGGACACTCCTTTTCCCACTCAACAGAAGCCGAAGGCAGAACTCAAAGCCGTGCTTTGCCGTGCGTAGATTAGTAATTAATATTAGACTTTATATTATAAGCTTAATAATTAAAGAATATATCTATAGTTCAATTGAATCTACAGAAATCAATTCGATCGAAAACATTTCTTAATTATAATGATACAAAAATATTGTATAATTTACAAAATAGATGGCGTTGTAGTAAAGCTAAGTTTTGTAGTTACAGTAGAAACTCGATTATCTGGCTCTCATGCTGGATCTGGCTCTGGCTAAGTTATACGGATTCGCGATTATCCGGACAATCAACCACAAGTATTTTTTTAAAAATCTACTACAATGAACCTAAGAAAAATTAAACGTAAATATGTGTATAAGCCGTATGTTGGAAAATGTTAATAATTGCTTAATAAGTATTAAATTTCGTTGATATACACTTTATTGCCTTTAATAGATAATAATTTTGTGCTACTAATGTACAAAACCAGCTTCTCTATATTCTCTACATTCGATTATCCAGTTATTCGACTATCCGAATGACAATCGACAACAATTAGTCCAGTTAATCGAGTTTCTACTGTATCACAATTTCTATTCTTATAATAAAATCGTACCGAATCGTTGTCTGTACATGAAAGATAAATGAGAAATATATATACATATAAATTTGATTATATATTCAAACATTAATTTTTCAAATTTTTGCCTGTTGTCTGTTTGTGTGTGCACATATAAATAAAAATAGTTAAATGTTAAATTAAAAAAAAAAGAAAAAAAGAAAAGAAATTTTAAAAACTCATTTCAATATTCACCATCCTATGATATTCAACACCTGTGCCTCTAGAATTCGCCCGAAATTGGAGAACGAAAGTGTCTTAATGGAATCCGCTTCCATTAAGCACTAGATCCCCAGTTTCCCTCCACCTACCCTGCTGTGTGCGGGATACAGCGTGATACATAACAACAACTAATAATGCTTATTTAATATCTTCTAAGCGTGTATATATTGTATGGAAATTTACTTTTGCAATATACATGATACCGCTGTGGCGGTTTCGTCACATATTTATTTACCGGTATAGCGGTGTGAACGTTTGCGACGCAGATCTGTGGACTTTGAACGGCCTTGTTGGCTCGAGCGTGTTTGGAAATGCCAGCCGTCAATTTGAGAGTTCTTTTTTAATATTTAATAGTGAGGCCGGTCGTGGCGCAGGGGCACAGCCGAAACTGTAAACGCGACTGGGTGTCAGCATATTGCCTATATTAGCCTATATTACTTCTATACTGACAGACATTAAAATGTTTATAACATAAATTTTAAATTCACAGTAATATATATATATATATATATATATATATGTATGTATATATATATATATATTTAATAATAAAAACGAACAGTAAATAATGTAGAGAACATAATTTATTAAATAACTATCGTAAGACACTATTTTCTCTGTCAATTGTCAATTGTTAACATATTTTAATTAAAAAATATACTCATTTCTTGTATTAAATTCACTATGATTATGATCGATTCATTCAGTCATTGCATTCGTATTATTTTGGTTTTTGTATAAAACATTAAAAAAAAAAAATACTAAAAGTACAAACAAAAGGGCAATCTCTTTACAAATGCATTACCGCAGTTAAGGTCAACGACATGAGTATGTACCATCGAGCTCTCACTCTATAAATAGCTTATGTGGGTACAATAAACTTGATAGATTATTTGTTTGATTGCTTTGTTAATAGAAATAATGAAATATAAAGGAATGCATTACACATTTATCTAATGAGTGGTGTGTTCCTTTTTTTTATTTCTATCTACCTTCTTCTATCAGAACCTAACAACACCAGAGGAGCTGCAGGTGCGTTTTTTTTTTTTTTTTTTTTATAGGAGAGGACAAGGCAAACGAGCGTTCGGGTCACCTGATGGTAAGTGATCACCGCCGCCCACGACCCCATGCAACACCAGAGGAGCCACAGGTGCGTTGCCAGCCTTTAAGGTGGAGATGAATGCGTTGCCCGTCTTTCAATGGAATTTCGGTAGATATTTGAGAAATTATGATTTTTTTGGAAAAATCGGATTCTTTTCTTCTTCCGATTCGTTTTTTCTTCAGAATTCTTCGGAAGCTAATATCATTAACCACCAGCTAAGTATGTTAACCAATCTACGCCTGTACTCGGATAACTCTACAATATCAAAATATTTGTAGTCAATATATTACATACATTGTTTGATTGTAAATACTTATGTAAATATGGTAAAAAAAACCGTTTTATGCTTCGAATATATTTTGTAACATGTTATCATTGAGCTGCACCTATGAAACTTTCAGAGATTATTCTATACTAATACTAGTAGTTTTTAAAATGACTTCTGAATAAACTTTCGTTTTATAAGCCGAAAATATTACATTGAAATATTACATTATACAAATGGCCTATTATTGAGCGATATTGTGGACCGATATATTACAATTTAAACAATACATTTGATGAATCACATTAATTACTATACATACATACAATAAAATAATTAATTATGTATCTATTCTTAGATTAATCTAAGAATATATAAAATTTTATCAAATTTTCCACAAGCAAACAAAACATATTATGTATTTACATACTTATAGCTTAGATATTTTTTATCTTGAGTAATTAAAATATTTTTATAATGTGTGCGTCATTGTTTAATAAATAATAGCAGGTTGTAATCGCATAGGTAGCTACTACGGGAATATTGTACCTACTTTAGATTTTAAATTCAACTAAAATTAAAACTAAAATTAAATTTTATTATGAAAAAGTGATATTGTTATATTTTATTAGTAGGTACGTACGTAAACGCGACGGTTATGGTTTCGATTCCCACTAAATCTTGAAATATTTCTTTACGTTTATATTTCCATTTTTCTTCGCACTAGTGTCGAGGCAAAGCGCAGCCAATTCTGCAGGCATTGCGTGTTGAGTTCTGCCACTCAACACGCAATGCCTCCAGAATTCGGCAGAAAGTGGGGTACGGAGTGTCTTAACACTGAGGTTCCCTTTGCCTATCTTGCTGTGTGCGGTATACAGCGTGAAGCTGAAAAAAAAATGTACATCAAGATTAGAAACTCGCTAATATATATATATATATAAAAAGTATATGAAACTTTTCATATATATTACAATAATATAGTTTTATTACAATAAAAGCTAAGTGGCGGAACTTAACGCCGGACTTTTTACCTTGTTGTCAGAGCGAAGAAATCATAATGTATGTACACAATATAGATATTCAATATTAATATATTAATATAGTCTCAAGATCGAGCGATCTCTCGGAGATAGATCGATAATTACGAAATTCTAAAATATATCTGTCAGATATCATCTTAGATATCGAGATACGAAACCCCTGTAATACGATAACGATTCTCAGCATTATCTCACGCTTATAAGCCAGAGGATAGAGTCCATTTAGCTTATTTCTTTTTTTATAAAATTTTAATTATAATATCCTATTTTTCAATTATTCGTAATAATGATAAATTTGGTTGTCTTTAATAAGAATTATATATTTTTTTAATATTTTATTTTATCATTTCATTTCTGATGACTATCAAATGTTTGCGTTGGTAATTAATTAGCGATTACGGTGATATTTATAAAAAAAATATTAATAAATGATAAAAATAAAAGAAAATGTTTACATAAACACCTATCCTTTACGAATTATCTGTACATGGAAGATATATTGGTAGCATTTGAATAAAGCAAAGATTTTTAATTATTTTGTCTGTTTGTTTTTTTTTTTGCGTTTTTCTCGCTAACCTCAGAAACGACTAAACCGATTTAATTGCAGTTTTCCCTGACGTGTGTCCAAATATAGGTATAGATATTATTTTTAAAATTATATTATTTTTACAAAACTAAAGTAATGCAGATTAATAAACTATTGATTATGCAAGCGGGCGAAGCCACGAGCGAGTCGCTAGTTAATGATAAACTTTTAATATTAGTCTGACTATAAACGCAAGGTTTGTGGTTTCAGTTGCCTTTCGGGGAAATGAATTATTTCAACACGTTAATATAATTAATTAACATTTAGTAGAGAATCTATTTATTTTATATTTGATTGTAATCTTAAGAATTTTTGAAGTTTGCTCGTCCGACTTCACATATATCAATATTTATATTAATATATCGCGATTCGTAAACAAGGACGTCACTACACTAACTAACTACCTTTGTGCTGAGTTCCGGTTTGGAATCGACGTCACGTTTATTGTGTGAATTTACATTTGAAAAACAAATAAATGATTATTTGGCCACTTTTTTTGAATGCTTATATAGTTCATATAGTTTTGATTAATTTAAAAAAAGTAATTAATTTTGAGTGTAATTAAACGAAAGACGTAATTATATAAACAAAGAACTGCTTTTTTTTTCAAACTATATTCTCCAACTATTTTCAACGTTTTTAGGTTAAATCAAATTTGGTAAAACTTTTTCTAATTCAAGGCATAGAATGATAGTAATAAAAGTTGAGCTCACACACACACACAAAACGCATTGCTTCCAGAATTCCGTTGAAAGTGGAAAACGGGATCGGAATGTCTTAACACCTGGGCATTCCAGGTTCATTCTGCCTACCTTGCTATGTACAGAATACAGCGTGAGACTAAAATAAATGTAAATTATAAATATATGCAAAAAAATAATAATTGTTTAGGTATAATGTATTGCTTGCATGTTTTGGACTTTGGAGTGCAGCACCGATAAAAATTAAGGAAATAAAAAATGTTCTTGCTATTGTAAAATAAATAATAATATAAACAAATAAATAAATACATTACTGTACTAGGTAATTCTCATAATAAATTATTGTATATATTAATATTTTAAATTCATTTTCCAGTTATCTTAACAATAGCTGAGAATTAAATGTAATATATTGTTCAATTTAATTATGTTTTTATTTTAATTAAGGTTTTAATAATTTGATAAAATCTAAGATTTATGCATACATTTACGATAACGTTCTAAATTGCAAACTATTCGTGGCTTAATGGTAAATAATATTTTGTAAATGGTACTTGTCGAAATATAAATCAAATAATGCAACACTTACAGGATCTCGTCTCTCCGTTAATAGAGGTCAGTAGTATGTATTCGCGGGTTGTGGTGCTTTTGAATACATACTCTCAAAGATACTGGAAGATCACGTAAAAAGCATGAGGACATGCACGAAGAGGTCGATGACAGTGGACGAGGCGACAGAAGTATGTAGAGATCGTAGAATTGGCGCTTCTCTGACTATCCCCCTAGGGATACAACGTGAAGCTAATGCGTTTCATGTCTCTCTATTCAACAGTCGCAGGCGCAGATATAAACAATAAAGTTAAAATATAAATGACACAAGCATTTAAAAAAAAATGTTATTTTGGGTTTTATCATACGAGTATAGAAATCTTGTGTAAAGAAAGCGATGAGTTACAGTTACAATTAAATATATGAGTAATGTTGTCTTTCTCAAATAGGTACGTAATTGTCACATACATGAATGTATGTCAAGAAACTTGAAGACATTTTTAATATATTTAATCTTTTTCATAAACATTGTCAATACATAATATAATAATTGTAAGCTGATTTTGAAGATATCTTTATTATAGATAAGCTAATTAATTATTATCACGCATATATAGTATAGTATAAGTAAAAAGATAATTTAAAGTGGTCGTGGCGCAGAAGCGTTCAATCGTGTAACTGTTAACGTGAAAATTGTGGGTTTGAATCCCGCTCTCGCTTTAAAATATTTAATATATCCATTATCTCGCACTGATAACAAAGTAAAGCGCAGCCGTTGAGATCTGCCACTCAAGCCACCCACCACTCAATGTCTTGAGAATTCAGCGAAACGTCGTGAATAGAGTGTCTTAACACTAATTTCCGGCAGCCTAGCCTGCTATCTGCAGGATACAGCGTGAAAATAGTATGAGTAATACCTACCTTATGAGTAATTAATATTTTAATTAAATTGTGGCGATCGCAGCGCAGCAGGTTTCTCTAAGATATTTATATATATGTACATGTTAAATAATTTATTTTTGTTATTTAAGGTTATGAACCAAGAATAGTAAATTTCTCAATAATTAATTCTTAATACCGTGACCTCGCGTGTTTCGTGTGTTGAATAATTATAGTGAACAAAGGTTTATAATTACAATGAACATATGCAAGTAGAACACATTCATATACCTACTAGCATCATATTACATACGTAAAAAGTTATCATAAAAATACTGTTATATACTGTCTCGGGTCTCATGCGAGTCGTGACGCAGAGGTACAAGCGTGTGTCTGTTTATACTTAACGGTTGTAGATTCGATTCCCACTCGAGAAAACGAAGTATTTTTATTAAATAAAGAAATAAGATACATCAACGACATACAGTCCCATTGCAAAGGTTGTGGTCAGGTAGATAAAACGCGGTGTTGAATTACACGCAGCGTCAACGAAGATAAGGGGAAAGTGGGGAATAGATTTTCCTAACACTAGGTCTCCCCTCTGTCTATTTGACTTGACATTGAAAAAGGTCGATGTTCAAAAATCAATGATCATTAATAATTATAAAATAAACATACCCATTCATTCTGTATGTTACTACTTACTCTGTCCCATAAGAAAAGAAAATCAGACCCTAAAACCTACATGATAAAAAAATATCTGAGCTTAATAGTTTTTTAATAAAAAGTTGAATTTGAATCTAAAATCAAAGGAATGATGTAAATGTCAAAAATGTTAATTGCTATATATCTAATTTGTAATTGTCCCTAAATTAAAAATTTTATAAGTAGATAAATTTTATTATATTTGTTTATAGTAGTTACAATTATATAAAAGATAATTTTAGACACGTTAAACTTAGTAGTTACAGATTATATGTTATTATTCTATATTGTACCTATTCTGTTAAGAATACTCTGAGAGTAAAGGCCCCTTTTCAT
Organism: Heliconius aoede; assembly: GCA_037355905.1. Lineage (NCBI taxonomy): Eukaryota > Metazoa > Arthropoda > Insecta > Lepidoptera > Nymphalidae > Heliconius > Heliconius aoede. The sequence goes on along the minus strand of JBAIZZ010000238.1, from coordinate 403,055 downwards.
CCACCTTTGCTCTATGCGTGCTATGTGTCCGACCCATTTCCATTTTAATGTAAGAGCTTGTGTTAAAAAGCTTTTTTAATTCTAATTTTATCCATTAATTTTATGTTTCAAATACTCCGCTCAATTCCGCATTGGCACCTAATAATTGTATTAGTGACATTTTTATTGAACTTCCATGTCTGGCGGGCATAGGTGAGACATGGTATACAAGATTTCATGACCTTGGTAATTTGATTCTCATATTGGCATATTTCCTTAAGGCTCCATTGCTTCATTCCATGATAGCTGGGCCCTGCGCTCAATCTCCTGAAAGTAGTTTAGTTTGTCGAAAACTATTTGTTTACATTTTTTTAGGGAATATATTTTTCGGTTTATTGAAGAGGCTCGTAGTCAACGTATAATTGTATTTCAGTGCTGTTGGTCATTACCATAGTTTTAGAAAGGTTGATTGCTAGCCCAGTGAGCTCGCTAGCTCTATTTAGTGACTCTTTATATTCTTCTTAATATTTTTCTTCGTAACTCTCTTTCTTTCTCAGATATAAACACCAAGTCGTTGGCAAAACGTAGATGATGTAAATATTTAGATTTTACTTTTATACCGCATTCATTCCAGTCAAGTAAGCTTATAATCAAATCTAGTGTGACTATAAATAGTATATAGGTGATGGTATAGGTGATGGTATATAAGTAATGGATCCCCTTGCCTTACGCCTCTCTTTACAGGGAACCAGGAACGGATGTTTCTAGTTATTTTCAATATTTTTATATGCCAAGCTAAATTTTACACAAAATAATAATTGATTGTATAAATGTATCTAAAATGTCAATAATTGTTGCGGGGATGTGTTGGCCGTTATCCAATACAAAGTGTCTGTATTGATATATTCACTTTGTCTAAACCGCGGGGGCACGGGCGACACCAACGTGACAGCAATTGAATAAGATAATAAATATATATAATAATATAGCTTCCGTACCAAAGTATAATTTTATGAAGTACATAAAACATGTAAATATTAATTTATTTTAATCGTTTTATTACATTACGTTATTAAAAGCAGTCTTTAATGCGTTTTGGTTTAGCGTATATATTTATACGTTATTGTATATACTCGTATAAATATATATAATGTATATAGAGTGTTTTTGTCAGCACCATTGAACTTGAACATTAAATGAAAACCACAGTTTTAACTACTCTATAAAAGCTTAATACAATTAAAATATATATTTTTTTCCCAAAAATGAAAAATTGAAAAAATGAAATATTTTTCCCTATATGCTGTTCCTGTAAAAATCACTCCCACCTGTATATTGTATTTTTATTTTGTATCTATGATAGTATGAATATAATTTTTTTTATCAATTTTTCTCGATGATTTTTCGAGTTCTAAATCTGATAGTTACATTGAAATAATACTAAATACAATTTTGTTTAAGATAAAGTCGAGAAATTAGTGAATTTACTTTGTAAATTGCATATTATTAATTTGTAATTGAAAAAAAAAAAATTCTACCTTCAAAAACTCATCCAGTTGATTATTTGAATTTATTGAAACTAGTGTTGTGCTGCATGTGAATATTTTTTATTACGTACATTTAATGTACGTTATCTCGTCTTCAGTAGGATTATAATCTGTTGCAGGTGACCAGTGATGGACATTTCTCCCCTAGAGAATTTACTTATATAGATAGACGTACGTCAATAATATATGAAAATAAAATAGGTATTGTCATTCTTGTTAGAAGCGATGTTTAAGAACACATTAAAATTGAAGAAAATCTTATCGTACAAAGCACCGCGACATTAGAAAACTACAATCGAGACTATATATATATATATATTATATTCTCGAGATATGTATTTAAGTAGGTAAATTTGGCAAGTAATTATGTTCGATGTTTATATAAAGATTTTATTTATATAAGATATCTTATCGTATCCTATATAGTTATAGGTCTACTTTATAGGTAAAGTACAAGAATTTCGATATTGTGAAATAAAATATTTTTATTTTGACAAAGATATCTCAATTCTTTTATCTGATGAATGTACACAGTACATTTATACCTGCCTATATAATATCGTATAAAAGTTTGAACAAACAATACAAACAGATAACTAACTTGTTAACTATTGCTGCGAAGGTATTTTAAATGTTTGCAATTACGTGTATGGTAATGCAATGAAATTCATTAGGCAAATCTCTAGAATAAATATTCTCGACCTTTCTAGTAGAACCGCCGATGTAACTTATAATCTATTACTTTTTATCGTTATTTAAGATTTTTTTTATGGATAAATTTTTTTTTGTTCATCTAAATATCAATAAAATATTTGAAATAATATATGAAATATTTGGGACGGTAAAAATTCTTTTGTCCATAATTTCTTATATCAGAATATTTTTCAAAATTAAATATATACCTACATGTGTAAAACTCAACGAATTTAACTTTTAGTTAGTCACGTGTCGGGCTGTCATATCACATAAAAACATTAATAAAAATCGATCAGCTTCACTCTGTATTACGCACACAGCGTTAAGACACTCCGTTCCCCACTTTCCACCGATTTTCGGAGGCAATGCGTGTTGAGTGGCGGAACTAAACGCCGCTCTTTGCCTCGACACCAGAGCGAAGAAATGAAAATATAAATAAATATTCCATTTTAACATTATTATTTAAATATTAGCGGACTTCATTCGTTAAATGTGTTACTATAATATCTATTGACGCAACCAATCATTATTATCACATTATCCAAATCGAAAATTAAGGTTACTAGGCAATTATTAATTTCCAGAATAATCTACCCACAATTAATATAGCATTTAATAATACTTTCAATAATAGTGTGATTTCTATAATATGCTATTTCTATAATAGGCTAGCTAGTTAGCTATTAAAATGTTACCTTTAGTTATATTAACTTTAGATAATATTTTATTAGCCCATCGTGGCGCAGTGGCAGTGGGTGTGACTGTAACGCGACGGTTGTGGGTCCTATTCCCACTCGAGAAAGTGAAATATTTATTTATGTTTATATTTCCATTTCCTTCACTCTGGTGTCGAGGCCACTCTGCCACTCAATATGCGATGCCTCCAGAATTCGGCAGAAAGTGGGAAACGGAGTGTCTTAACACCGATGTTCCCTCTGAAATATTTTTAAAAGAGACGGAACTCCGACCTTCAATATGATTACCCACAAACCACAAGTTTTGCAACGTCGAACAAAGACTCTACACAATGTTGAATATATAAACGTACGTTCAAGTATGTAAATACAAGAATATATTATAAAAATGCAATAAGCTTCGCTATTAGTATAATATTGTAAGCCATAAAGAAATCTATAAACTCGACAAACCAGTAAGGCACATACGAGTACATACAAACAATCTAGAACATGTGACGCAAAACGTAAATAATTCAATTTATCAGTAAGACTTTGTGGGTGTGTATGGTTGATACGTAGATAAATCCAATAGATAATTTATAGATATTGCGGGTGTACAAAGGTCTGTCGTATATAAATTTGCCGGATTACTTTCAGCCTTCAAGGCTGCTCAGCGCTCACACCCACCGAGTTTGTTGTGTATTACGATCATTCGCTGCCAGTTGGCCGTATTGATAGCACGTCGCACGCGACACATTTGCGCGTTAAACGCCTGTAAAAATAAACATTATTGATTTTTCATCACTTAAAAAATCAATGAAAATGTACTCCATTGCCGAGGCCACATTAGCTTTCGCTGTTCTTTATCTATTCTCTTTTCTCTTCGAAGTAGTAACGGGATTAGTGTCGTAGATTATTAAGTGTATAGTAAAAAAAAATGTGATATATTATTTATTTTAAGTTAGATGTAAGTTTATTAGTCAAGTTGTCAATGCAATTGTTAATAAGTTGTAGTTTTAATTAAATTATATTATTTAGGCGCGAAAAAATCCATTCAATACTAGGACGCTACATTAATGGTTTGGGTAAGTTGTTTTACTATTTAAAAAAAAATTTTTTTTTGCACGTATTTATCTTGTAACATTATTAAAAATACATATATTTTTTTTAATTTGACAAAATAGAGCTTAATACTTATAATTAAATGTATGTAAGTCGTATACTCGTATATCTAGAGATGTTTTAAAGTATGCTAATAAATATTTAACTTAAAGTAATTTATCTAATAAAATGGAAAAACAGTAAATTTCATATAAGTAGATGTTTAGTTCAAAGTCCATCGCTGGTAGCTCACAAGAGAGAGTTGTGAGTTGTGTGCTTTCACAAATTAATCATAAATCACGTCGATGTTTGCTTACATTTGTTCATGCATGAATAAAAATAAATAATGCAAGATTATAGTTATATATATTCAAGCAATGTTTGCGTGACTGTATATAGATTTAATATTTGTTAATTTTATTTATTATAATAAATTTTATAATTTATTACTATAAATAATAATACTTCATTCAAACTTCAATACTTACTCCCTTAATATTTCATTAAAAATTAAAATAATCACTGCTGACGGGACGGGTCTACTGGATGAGACGGTGTTGACGATATGAGGGAAGTTCTTCTTGTTAAAAGAATTGTGTTTCGTGGCGAGAAGGAAATAAAAATTACATAACGCACTGATAGGGATATTAAAATGAAAAAATAAGCAACTATTATTTTTTATTTAATTTTTAATATTTCTATTGAATGATTTAAATTAACAATCAATTATTTACCAATCTGTGTAGATGTTATTCTTTTTTAGCTGTCAGCCTGACTCTGTCACTTCACGAAATGTCATCCCAGAGCTGTCAAATAATGGTTATGTATTATTTGATAGGAAAATGAAATGCAAATATGGATAGGACAATGATTGTTAAAAGTGATATTTAATTTATAAAAATGAAGCTTTTTATTATATCACAAAGACTGCTGTTTAAATATGATAAAATATACCGACGTGGAGTATCTACCGTAAGATCTGGAAAGTGGCAAAGTGTCGTCGGTCTAGAGGTTCATGCTCAGTTAAATACTAACTCAAAACTCTTTTCTGGAGCTGAAAATACCTTTGGTGGTTTAGTAAATAATTGTGTTTCCTTGTTTGATGCTGCCATTCCGGGAACTTTGCCCGTTTTAAATCAGAAGTGTGTAAAATTGGGTGTATTGACCGCCTTAGCTCTCTCTTGCGAAATAAATGAAGTATCAAGTTTCGACCGCAAACATTACTTTTATGCAGACTTGCCTTCGGGATATCAGATAACACAACAAAGAGCTCCTTTAGCTAACAATGGAGTTATTAATTTTCAGGTATTATATTCGACAGCTAATTAAGATGTATTACACAAAACCTCAAACACGACACATTAGTAATAACAATTAAGTTGTTCATTGGTTTTATGTATTTTATTTTCGAACTTTTATTGTAAGGCTTTTTGTGAATACCTGGTGTGAAAACCTACGAACAATAGAAAATAAAACAGATTCAGTTAGAGCAAGACAGTGGAAAATCACTACATGACATTGAGTTAAAAAGGAGTCTAGTGGATCTAAATCGAGCAGGTGCACCTCTAATTGAACTTGTATTTGAACCTGATCTTGAGGTTAGTTTTAAAAAAATACATTTTAATTGATCATCTGAAATGGCACTAGGAATAAGTTCTACTTGTATTCTATAAAAAATTTAATGTCAGTTTCCACTTCTCTGCTGTCCACCTTAATTTAAGACTTTATTTGATGAGATAGTTTAAAGCAGCATTTTCAAGAATGAAAAAAAAAATGAAAATAATTTTTTTTTTCTATTGACAAAAGAAACTGATGATGACAGATGTTCTAGCAGCAATTCATATTATTATTGTTTATTATTTATAGGATGGTGAGGAAGCTGCTGCATTAGTGAAGGAACTTGTATTAATAGTTCAAAGATTAGGTGCATGTACAGGCCGTATGGAAGAAGGGGCTCTACGTGTCGATGCTAATGTTTCTATAAAAAAAGTTGGTGAACCACTTTCTACACGGACTGAGGTAAATATAAATAGCAATGCGAAATCAAGCACCTTCATAACCCAATATCACTTTGTCTGTTGGAACATAATATAAATATAATTGTTACTTCAATGTTATCTTAATAGTTTTTTTTTATTATAAAAAAATATTTTTTTATTGTTTCTACTTTTATACTAATAACTTATCAAAACTATAATTATGAAGGATAACATTACATTACAAAATTTTTTAGTGCATAACTGCATTGATATCTTAATTAATATGGTTTAGATATATTTATTTAAGTAGGACTTGGTGTTATTATAATAAATGTATATCATGAATAAAACATTTGACAAAGTAATGGTCATTAGCATATAACTGTTGTTCTACATTTTGAAGTCATAAGGTCATTTGTGTATTTCATTAATATACAATAAGTTATCTTATTGTTTAATGATATTGTTTAATGAAAAATTAATTAATATTTAACGACATTCCTTTAGTAAAGATAGGTAAAATTAATTTTAATTGTGCTGTCTTCTTTATTTCATCTATAAAAAACTTAGTTTTATTGTTATTGTGACAATAAAAGGGAATAACCATTTATTTAAATGTGGTTTAGGTATAAATAATATAAATGATTTTATGAATTATATTATGTTAATTATATTATGGATTTATAGCTTTTTAAAAGTTTGTTGGCCGTTGAAATCATGAGAAAATAATTCAATGATTAAATCATACTTATATCCATTGTGGTGCACCAGCAACATATCTGAATGTAAATGCGACAGTTGTGGGTTCGATTTGTACTCGATAGGAGAGCAAGCTGTATACAAAAATATTTTGAACAATAAATCATAATCCTTTTTTTTTTTTTTCAGATAAAAAATATTGGTTCAGTCCGTGGAGTAGCAGGCGCTATTAAACATGAAATTGAACGACAGGTGCAAATATTAGAAAATGGTGGTCGAATTATAAACGAGACTCGATCATGGGATGCTACAGCAAAAGTAACAATACCAATGCGAGACAAAGAAGTCGTTCAAGATTACAGGTGAATAGGTTTTTTAAAATGTATACTAACTTTTCTTGCCCTTGTCTTATATAGTCTAGAATTTCTTTAAAAAACCTTTTTGTGTCCAGCAATAAAGTTACATATTCTCAACAAAAAGACAAGCTGTAAATAATCTACATCAAATATTATTTTTGATTCTCCATTATAAACTCAATCAGTTATTAAAATCTTTTTCATATGTTCATTGACAATTCAAAAGTACTAATAATAATTGCCTATTTGAATAAAGAATATTTTGAATTTGAATTTTACCTACAAGCTGCCTACTAAAGTCAATCATAATATTAATACTCGCAATTTATTTCCTCAGATTGGGTAAAACAATTTTCCGAGGATACTTTCTTGGGAAATAGCCATTTATTATAAACATCTGTAATACTTATTATTACTCATAATTATTTTCCTCTTCTAGATATATGCCAGAACCGAATCTACCACCACTTAGATTGAACTTGAAGACCAAAGAAGGTAGCCACGATGTCATAAGTGTTCCCTCAATAAAAGAACAAATACCAGAACTACCGGAACAATCTAGAACAAAATTAATAAATCAATACGATCTGCGTCCCGAAGTGGCTGTGCAACTTGTCAATGAACCTGTTTTATTAGAATTGTTTAATAATATCCTTAAAGAGTCTAGGAATCCTACTAAAGTTGCTAATCTATTAATAAATGATTTGCTAGCGGTACTTAATAAGAAAAAAATCGATGTTGAGCATTGTCCTGTGAATGTACAACAAATGACTGAAATTATTGATTTATTATTATCTAAGAAAATCAATTTAGACGTTTGTCGCAAAGTTATGGATGCTCTAATAGAAAATTCAAATTTAACTGCTTTAGAGATAGTTGAGGAAAACGGTTGGCTTATAGTAACTGATGAAAGGGAAATTTTAAATAGGTGTATCGATGTTATTGAAAATAATCCTGAATTGGTGAAACAATATAAGGAAGGGAAAGTTAAAGTATTTAAAGCGTTATTGGGAATATTGGCTAAGAGCACAGATAATAAACTTGATATGTCTATTGCGCCCAAAAAATTGGAAGATTTGTTAAAGAAATAAATTAATATAGTTTCTTGATTTAGTGTTATTGGTTTTTATTTTTTTTACCTACTTATTTGAAATTTCTTAATTATGTTTTATAAAATACTTTCTTAGTTTTTTAAACATATCTGTCTATATATGTCTTAATCTCAAAAAATACTACTGTACGCAATAATGATGTGGCTAACAAGTACGAAACAGAATATTTTCGTTTAACGATAAGATTATACAAAAGTATTTACACATACAAAAACATACCTTTAAATGAAATTAATTTTCTATAAAAATAATGTCAAAAATTGCACCAAATATCAGATTAATTTTTCATAAATCTTAATAATAAAAATTCTAAGAGTATGTTATTAAATATAAGTAAAAAGCTACACATATAAATACTATGGTTGTTAGGTAATTTAATTTTCAGAAACTAATATTTATCGCACAAACTAATTTGCTATTATTTTAGAATAGGCGTTACTTAAAGGACCTGTAGACCTGTCGCCACGGGCGTAGGAACGTTGGGCCGTGTTCACCCCAGAAATTTTACTTACAAAAAATTGCCCCGAATAATAAAAAAGACCTTTATCTAAATAATAATATGAGGTAGAATACAAATTTTAATCATATTTCCCGCTATTTATAAATCGATAAAAATCTATTGTATTCAGAATAGATAACGAAAAGAACAAGATTGCATGGAATGGAATTTGTATTTTGATTTGTAAATACATTTTTTTTACTGTCACGCTGTATCTCGCATACAGCAGGTTGGCAGAGAGGACCTAGTATAGGCATTGCGTGTTGAATGGCGGAACTAAACGCCGCGCTTTGCCTCATCTCTCGGGCGAAGATAAAATATATTTCATTTCCTCTGAATCCACAACCTGTCGCTTTTACAGTCACGCTCTATGCCTCTAAGCCACAACTGAACTCAATATTATATTACTATTTCCACATTTACATATTTTTTAATTCTTGTGCATTTTGATGCGCTAAATACATATAATTAACAGAAATTAAGATTGCACATTTGATTTGTTTGTAAACAATTGGTATGCAGCGTAATTGAAGGCTGTTAGTTGACGTTCCACACGCGCCCCAAATATTAAGAGCGACAGTGGTTCACAACCTTTTGTGTTCCTTTCAGATTATATTAATATTTTATTTTATTATAATTCTCCCTTATCGACTTTTCTTATTATTTTAAGGACATTGCATGCCAGATATTGGAACTGACATTTCGTTTGTATAAATTTCAATTTAAAAGAATTATATTATATGTTTGTGTATTTGTTACTTCAAAGAGTTGTCGAGAAGCCAGTCGTGGCGCAGGGGCACAAAGTTTGACTGCTGGGCTTGTGAAATGCGACTGGTTGTGGATTCGATTGCCACTCAAGGAAATGCCTCTACGTCAATCCCTCCAAAATTCGGTGGAAAGTGGGGAACGAAGTGTTTAACACTAGGTTCGTACTGTGTATGACATACACGTGAAGCTCATAAAATGTATAATATGTATATGTAGCTTTATATTATTCTTCTTATGTCAAAAATATTAATAGTAAAAAACGTGAAGTTATTGGTCTATAAACTGTGCGTAGCTTCTGGTCGCTTTCCTCACGCAAACAAAACAAATCGCGATGTTTTCAATTAGTCTTCACGCGTGCCACCACCGCTATATGACATCACACCACCGCTATTACCATTTACTTTGATCAATCGCAACCAAGCCTAGCAGGACAACTGACTACAAAAATGTCCGTACTGCTATTTACAATATTCTATTTAATTTCTTCCATTTCCTCTGAAATGACCGCTCCAGGTATAGACAGAACTGTCAGCGATGGTGTGAGAAGTATGGGATATAACGTGGTTTATGGGGACGAGGACATGATGGTTATTAACGAAGTAGTCAGAGATTCAGAAAAATATACTTCGTGGAAAACACAAACGGACCTAAATCAATCTATTCCGCCGCTGCCTGCTGAGGACGTGAAGTGCTTAATGTCTGTCGATAGATATTGTTCTAAAGAAATGGGCGTAATGAAGAGTAAGTATTTTGGCAGTTATTTATATATATTTTTTTATCAGATTCACGCTGTATCCCGCACCCATGCAGAGGGAACATAGTGCCAAGACACTCCGTTCCCCACTTTCCACAGAATTTTTCGAGGCATTGCATGTTGAGTGGCGGAACTCAACACCGGGCTTTGGCCTTAGTGTCTGAGGGAAGAAATGAAAATATTAATAAATATTATTTCATTTCTTCGAGTGGGGTCGAACATACAATCGCCGCGTAACAGTCACACTCTTGTGCCCCAGCGTCACGACGGCCTCTTATGGAATTAGTTTATAATATAGATTTAAACTCAAAAGGATTGGTGTATACATGCTAATAATTCACTTGTATATAGTCTTTTATCTATGCAAGTAATAAATAATATCACTATAAATTTTATATTTTTATCTACCTTTAGTTTATTTGTATAGGTTTGTCATAATTACAAAGATGCATCGTCACATTCCCTATAAATATTCTTAAAATTATTCAATATCACATAATAATTGTTGAAGCCGTCGTGACGCAGGCGTACAGGCATGTGACTATTAACGCGACGGTTATTGGTTCGATCCCCACTCAGGGACACAAATTATAAAATATGTTCCCTCTGCCTACCTGCTATACGTGGGATAATGCGTGAATTATATTAAATACTGAAAGCAATACTACGTTTTAGATGTACTCATACAAGCTCTTAAAGAGGACTGTACTAAATGTACTAATAAAGAAAAGGAGAGTGCTGGCAGGGTAGTTGCCTCTATGATGGCACACGATCCGGTTGCGTGGAAGCTCTTCCTCACCAGGTACGACAGCCTCGACAAAGTTCAGCGGGTACTTGGATAATATAACACGTAAGAAATTCTTGAAAATGTAATGCTTGAGTAGATTGCAGGTGTTTTTTCTTTGTTTGACTATTTCTCACAGCCATTTATAATAACATAATTCATTTGTCCAGTTTACCTTTTTTCGCTAGGTCTTTCATAAATTAAGAAACTAAAAATAATAAAAATATAGCAATAATAATTTAATAAGCTTTTTTATAAAAAAATTTTAATAAGCTTTTTTATAAAAAATTATAAAAAAATTTTTAATAAAAAAAATAAAACAACAAATCTTAAACTAATACCAATTACTTAAGAGACTTGGAGTTGGTATATCATTTAAAATTTTAATTTATTGGTGAGGATTTCACTTGGTGAGTTTCATTTGGATTTTTCTTTCGATAAATTGAATTACGATTACGATTAAACTGCATTAAAACGCAGCTTAATTATCTTCGATCGTCTGGCAATGTTTGCTTAGAGCTGAATGAAAAATCATTTATGTATAAATATATTTGTAAAAACTTAATTATTAATATTAAATATTTAATAGATTAAATATGTATCGCTTCAGGTCAACATTGCAAATTTTACCTAAGAGGAAGGAGTCTAAAGAAAAAATTTTCAAATATAAAATTGTCAAAGATCTCGGATACGTGGAACAAGTTACAAATAGGTACACAAGTCCTGGTGTTCATGTACGCGTCAAAAGATATGCCACGACAACAATAAACTGATAAATATCACAGCATTTTTTTCTTTAATGTCTCCTATATTGCGCTTAATATTTAGATAATACATATACATTCTACTATATAATTGTAGGTATTTATCTACTTTTAGATAACATATTTTAGATGATTGTAGATTGACCATACGGCATACTTGGATGAATGGGTAAATGGGTTGTAACTTGTAATAGAGAACTCTCTTCTCTCTTGAACTCTTCTTCGAAGGGTCAAGGTCAAAAACTCTAATAACAAATAATATAATTTTGCTATTAAGCCTTAATAACCGTTTTGAGGTTCAAATGATGAAAATAATGAAAAAAAAATATTATTTAATCTCCCAATTTTTAATGAGCGACTTTTGTAAATCAGGTCCAATTTCAAAGCTGACGACTATTTTGTTTGCGATGTAGACTCAATACATTTTTACTTGTTGGTTTACTCTGTTATGAGAGTTCCAGGAGTACCATAGTTTTCTTCTTCATAATCGTCTTCGTTAACTTCAGTTAAGTTCTCTTTTGCTCTAATCTTCGATCTTTCCATTTCCTTACTCGCCAAGTACTTTAATTTATATGTACCATCAGCGTTGTATCTTAAAAAAAAGGAAATAAGTATTTATAAATATATCTTTCCATAGTTGTAATAATGATCAAGCTTAATTTAAAGTTTATTTACAAATTATGGACTTTTTTTTAGAATTAAGTTTTTTTTCTCTAATTCTTAATGTCATTAACAATTGAAAAGAGAAAATTGTATCGAAAGTTCGGTTCTTTTACGTTAAATTTTATAGGAATTAGAAAAGGAAGACAATTGGAAATAAATTATTATTATTATTATGTTATACTCTACTTTTTCTCTAAGTTACCCCAGTCTTCTGGCCTATGGTCGATTATGTAGTGCATAACTTTGTCAGCACCAACACGTTGTTTTTCGGTACATTTCCTGCAGTCATTTTCTATGGCATCTGGAAGATTATCTAGAAAGATAATGGTTTGTATAAATATATTATGATTATAATATTCTCTAGTGAATTCTAATGTTGCACTAACAGTAGGACTAGCTACTAAGGTAATTACGATTGTATTATACTCGTATATAATCTATAATCATCTTAATACTTTAATTTTTTTAAATTTTACTAGCATTCTCTAGAATTTTTTATTACAATAAAAAAAGAACGTAGAATATGAAAATTCACACTATACATCCCGAACAAATGTTTATTACGTGTAAATTTCGTGATTCTGTGGATTCGGTGAAATCTCGCTTTAATTTGAAGAAGCGTAAAAGTATTGTAGATCGGCTCTACTGTAGCGTATGGAATACTTTAAAAGTAAAATTTAAAAGCTTTAAAAACTAAACTTTAAAAGTCAAACATTTTATTTTAGTTATTATTCCGTAACGTTTTACAACATAGATATATAGATAGAAGTAAAAAGCCTAACAAAAAATAATAACAATTAATTAACAAACTCACTTTTCAATTCTTTTCCGTCAGGCGTGCAAGGCCCGTTGTCCAACAAGCATTTCACATATCCTGTGAGTAATCTATCGCTGGCCAGTATTTCATCCAGATCTACACCATCATACTTAGTGGTATAAGTCTCACAATGATACTGATATACAAGAAGAAGTATTAAGAGATACTGTGGGATGATGTTCATATCTGAAATCTTAATACATTTGAATTGAAATTACGTATAGATAGAGTGTCTTTCAGCTTTACGCTGTACCCTGCATATAGCAGTGAAGGAACAGGGAGTCTAGGGTTCCCTATTTTCCACCGAATTCTGAAGACGTATTCGTGTTGAGTAGCGAAATTCAACGCCGCGCTTTGCCTCGACACCAGTCGAGTTATAAAAGGATAGTGTTTAAAACAAGCCTTACCTGAATACTATGCCAATATTGAAGAGAGAAATATCGCCGAGAAACAAGACCCAGCCCCTTTTGTAAGTGAATAGCATATTAGAACAGCAATGTTCTTATATATGCCGACGATAAGTAAAATTATATGATTGAGATTATTATTTCAGAAAATTGAAATAAGTGACGGTTGATTGTTGAAAATTTGAGTCAGTTGCGTGTGCTTTATAAAATGGCTTAGAGACTTCTAAGTATGTATTGTACATTGTAATAAATGTATATTTCTAGGTTTCTGTTCGTCAAAAGAAAAAAAAAACGGTGCAGTTTTAGGATAATTTTGTTTGAAATTATATTATCAATCAAATAATTAAGTCTTTGGTCACTTGGAGCACAGAAAAAAAATCAAGCTTCTAAATTAAGGCAATCAACAGATGCGAGCATTTCAAATGCATTCTTTTTATAAAATTTTGCTTGAAATACGCCTTGTAATCCTATAAGACACTCACCATCGATCTACAGTCAAAACAATTCGCATGAAGTGAACTTACAATAATACAAACAAAGGGAAAAATCCAAAAAGTAAAAATTTTAGGTATTTATTTAGTTACAAACAAACATTACAAACTCATTTTTATAGTTCATTTCATAAGAAAGAGTGCATACGCTCGCAAATTTAAGTTCTCATCTTATTTGGCGGGTAATAAAAGCGTACATTTATTTACGGTAGAGCATAATTATAAAATTATATCAAAGTGAGAATTAGCAGTACAAAGAAAGGAAAAACTTGAAAAATATAAAACTATATATACATAATGTATTACAGATTATCGACCGTTCGCGGCCTTCTTTTTTCTTCACTGGGAAATGCATTTACGCAGACCGCTCATTGGGAAGGCCAGTTTCTTACGGATGAGCGGTACTGTGGGACTTCGCAGGATCACACGCACATACTGCTAAGACGCTTCGGTGGGAGCCTGCCTATTGCGGGTCACCGTCGCCTTCAGGGTTTGGGTTTCTCCTAGGGTCTCCTAGGACCCTAGGAGACTGACTTAAATGACCTTTCACCAGCTACAACTGCACAATAATTTATGTACTAATCTGAATTTTTTTTCAGCTTCACGCTGTATCCCGCACACAGCAGGGTAGGCAAAGGGAACCTCGGTTAAGACACTCCGTTCCCCACTTTCTGCCGAATTATGGAGGCATTGCGTGTTGAGTGGCAGAACTGAACGCCGCGCTTTGCCTCGACACCAGAGCGAAGAAAAACGGATATATAAACGTAAAGAAATATTTCACTTCATCGAGTGGTAATCGAACCCACAACTGTCGTATTACATCTTGCCAACACTGTAACAAGATGTAATATTTACTAAAAGTATACATATTGAGTATATTATTATTGCACAATGCTTAGGTATATACTAAGTGTGCTAGTTTAACCAAACATCACTATATTCTCCATGTCAATAGCTCTTCTCATGCCTATTCAAATATTGTAATGTTTAACTTTAACATTTTAACTGAAATAATAACTTGTCAACACAGTGGATATATTATAATAATATCAATTCTAGCCAGCTCGTGAGTTTACTTTTAAATTTATCTATAATGAAAGTATATAATTATAATAAATATCGTTCAAATTTATATTTTTGCTATTCTTTGTGAAACGGGCGCCTTGCTATTTAAAAATAATCTATTTCTTATTTAGACTAACAAGTGTTTTTTTTAACGTAATTTAAATTTAAGAATGTCAAATTATTGCTAATTTATATCACATACATTTTTAATATACTAATATATATATATATATAATATAACTTATATAATTTTGTTTTATAGGAGAGGACAAGGCAAACGAGCGTTCGGGTTACCTGATGGTAAGTGATCACCGCCGCCCACGACACCATGCAACACCAGAGGAGCTACATGTGCGTTGCCGGCCGATAAGGTGGAGGATGTTGGGCGCCGGGGCCCGGCATTACCTAATGCGAAACGCAGTGGCAAGAGCCACTACTTCACGCTAGTTTTAAATGCCGGGGGTGGTATTAATCCGGTCGAGTCTGCCCATGCGTGTTGCCATAACTGGCGACGTGACTCTACCACACGTACTTTAGTCGCCTCTTACGACACCGACAGTACCAGGGTGATCCTATTCTAAGCTGGGATCACACGGGATTATCGACACCTTCGTCACGTAGCGCTATAACCACAATATTATTTTTTGTATTTCTTTTTGTAAACAGAAAAGCTGTTGATTAAATAAACGGTAAATTGCATATATAAAAAATCTACTTGTGCATACAGAAAAAAACGTATCACACAATATTTAAATTTATCTCTGATGCAAAGTTAAAAGTATTTGTCTTTGGTGATGCGTCTGGGATTTCCCCCTCATATTTACAAGTTCTTATGACGCAAATTGCAAAAGATATGTCAATTAAACAACAAAAAAAAGTGAAACTAGGGTTACGAGCGTGTATCTATATATATATATATATCTGTTAAGAGAAAATGTGGCTAGATGCGAGTTCGATTCCCATACGGGGAAATCAAATATTTTATATTTTTTCCTCTTCGCCACTCAACATGTAATGCCTGCATTATGCGGCGAAATGCAGGGAGCGGAGTGTTTTAACACTAGTCGGGACGGGATACATCATGAAGCTGAAAAAAAAAGAAAGAAAATTATATTTTAAATATATGGATAGGACATATGCTGTTTTAAATTATTATTTTATTGGCATTGCATAAAACATAAAAGTTTCACTATTAAAAATATTATTTCTATTATAAATTTTAAAATATTTAATCTTTTCTTAAGTCCATCCATTTATAATGATTAAATTTATTGATATACCCTACATAAGTCCTTATGCTGCGTCCTTTTTATTTTAGTTTGTAATATAAAAGTTACCTAACTTATGTAAGTATGTCCTTCAAAAATGATTAATGTTAAGCTATATATAATATTATTTTTTTATTAAAGACATAATAATGAATTATAATCTTATAAATTATATGTAAATTTCAGATATTTGCAAATAAAGTAAAATAATACTTTATGTTTAAGACAGATTTCGATTTTTTATCCAACCGTGGTCGATCATCGATTACGTTTTTTATTTTTTAGAGTACACTTATAGAATCACTTGAGATCGCTTGGAGATATCAAGCTTGTATTCATTTAAATATTCAAGTTAATTTTATATTAGGGGTCCCTTACAAACAAAATAGGTTCTGCATAATGCTGTTTAAGGTCGAAGACGGTCACTCCCTCGTGTGGGGATCGAACCCACAACCAGTCACGTTCATATTCGCACACTTATGCCCCTGCCACCATTGGAATCAATATTAAATTATTACACTACAAAATTATTGTAAAATTTTTCCTCATCCTCTGGAACAAAAAACCTTAAACGAAAACATGTTTATAATAATTTGAAGCCGTAAATGTTTTTAAGATTGAAATCAACGATAATGGATTACGTAATCTGCAAATATTAACATAAAGTATAACTAAATACGATAAAATTGCATATATAATTAGAGTAGAGAGTTTTTTAAATTATGATAGTCGAACACTATATTAATACTTTTTTTAGGTAACGTATAAAAAAAATGTATATTACAGGGATTTGAACCTGCACCTCTTGGAAAACCAAAATTGAAAGTTAATGTATCAGAGTTAAGGACAAAACGGCCGGTGTTCATTTCAAATGTATCATTGGACTAAGTCAAGGTTTCTCCAAGAGGAGCTATACGTAATAAAGAAACAGTCAAGCGCGGACCAAACTCGCGTACCAAGGGTTCCTTACCATTTTAAGGATTATTAACAGGAAGTAGAACTTATAAAAGTTTACAAGTTTTTGAATTACAAAGTTTCTAATATATTTTATCTGTAATAAAATATATATAAATGTACATTTTTAGGATTTTTTCCTTTATTGGTTGGCTGCAAATTCCCTTTGTTGCGAAATTTTATGATAAAATGCCCCATAGGTTTTGAATCCGTAGCGAATTTCATATAAAATGCAGTAAAGCGATGCATTTGCCCGAATCTTTTGATCGTATTGACTTAGAAGCTTTATTGTTTTTTGTGCTCCAAGAGATCGTTACGATTGACGATATGAGAAATAGTAATTTAATTAATAATAACAGAGGTGAGGAAGCCGCTCTGTGACTATTAATACAAAGTGTTACAATAAAAATTCAATCTTTTTTCTTTTTGAGGCACGGAACCCTAAAAAGTACCATAATGCCACGTTAATTTGAATGACTGCTGCTCTACTCGTGTACGATTCATTTCGACGAGATTTAGTTTTGTAATTATATGAAGTATAAGGAAATTTACACAGAAAATATATGCATTGTTTACGATCTTGGCCGTTTTCGGAGAATCCGGTGAAAAATGATAATATTTTTCAACAAAATGGAAAAATTAAACCTTCCTAATTTAAGTATGAAAGAATATTTTTTTTTTATAAAGAACTGTTGATTTCTGTGACCTTTTTGTGTATATATGTACGTTTATTTATAAATGATTTATGATTGTTAAATGAAACAACCGTCCTTGCACTATACTGGGTAGAGGTCGATAGCTATTATGTGTAATTTGTTTACAAGAAATTAATTTAAAGTTAAAAATCACATTTATAAATACAATATGGTAGCGTCTTGTTATTATTACTAACGTTACCTTTATATAGAGATGTCACTTATAGGATTATGAAGCATTCTGGTAACATTGGCATCATCTCAACACACTGATGCTGTAGAATAGCGCTTGCCTGGAAATCTGATGATTCCCATTCGGAAGAATGAATAATTTTCCACTTTGAAAAGATAAAATTGTTTAAAGTTTTTTTCATTACTTAAGGAGCAGTGTATTAAATTTGCGTGGAAAGCGGAGAATGGAGTTTCTTGTCACTACATTTCCCTTGCCTACCCTGCTATATACGGAATGCAACGTGAAAAAGACCATAAAATAATTATTGTACGGTATTTTAGAATAATACAGAATATTTTAACTTCGATCATATAATAAACATACAGTTTTAAAAAGTATGTTTATAGCATATCACATTTTGATTTCATATAATAATCTATATCCAGAGCAATACATTTTTATATTCTGTACAAGCTTCTTACTGTTGTCAAGTAAGGATATTTTATAAGATACTTTACAAAATATTTACTTATTCATATCACGTTTTTATTGTGAAATATATATAAATATATAACAAACACTAAGCCAGTTTTTACTGCATAACTTGATATAAGGTAAACAAATACTGTATTGACATAGTAAAGTGTTATTTAGTTTAAATATACATACATACATGTAGATAATAGCTTCGAATATTGGAGCGAAGAGAGAGATTAAAGAGAGAAAATTAATGATAAATGTAACAATAGATATTAGGGACCTATATGGTTAGTAGTTTAACCCGCTAATGAAAAAAAATATCCATAGTATATGCATGGCTATGAAGGTGGCACGCCTTTTTAAAAATATAAAGTAAAATACTTTTTTATATTTAAATCTTATAGATCGTAATGATTATCAAATTATAACGTTTAATTTAAAAATTAAAACTATTAAATATTAAGACTTTTTGGTAGTACAGAATTTTCAAAAAAAAAATTCCTTCCTTGCATTCACAATTTTTTATGTGTATTTAGTGTACTTACGGGTATATAATGCAGAGCATGTATAAAGATATTATCATTATAATAGAGTAAAGCAAGCTGGGCAACTGCGAGTCGGACTCGTGCACCAAAGATTCCGTACCATTATCTATAAAAATGGCAAAAAAATCGCGTTTGACGTATGGGCGCTCCCTTATAGGAGTATATTTATTTTATTCTGCTTTTTAGTATTTGTTGGCAAATGTAATACATCATCTGTAAACATTTCAATTATCTAACTATCACAGTTCATGAAAGTGCCTGGTGGCAGTATGACAGACAGAGACGTACAGACAGCGGAGTGTTAGTTTTAATACAGTCTTGTTTTACCCTTTGGTTATGGAACCCTAAAAACTAGTCTCTCTTAATTTCATATATTACCTTGTTTATGAAGCCTTGTTATTCTTTTTTATAGAAGTAGGTACAACTAAATTCAAAGCAGAGTTCCGGCGAAAAAGGTCGACCATGTAATATTGTCATTTTATGAGAAAGAACTATGTTTTTTTTTACCTTGTGTATTATCTGTTAAAATCTAATATTGATTTAAAAAATAATAAATTAATAATCTTAATTAAAATATATTAAAAAAAACACTAGATATTTAGGAACTTTTAAAATTATGGCATAAAAGTTTTAGTAGAAACAGATTAATCCAATTATTTTACATATTGAAGTTAATTATATTACGACGTGGTTCTTTTTTCTAGACTAAAACTTGTAAATAAAATACCGAGAATTATACAAAAAACGAGATATAATTTATTAAGTTTTATATATGTAGATAGTCTCACGATTTGCACAGCAACTCAGAAAATTATATAGAATTGATAAATCATGTGTAATTCTTATTTATACTTTTAAATAGAATTCGTTACGATACTTGGGGAAGGGAAACGTACTTAACACTAGGTTCTCAGGTTCCCAGGTTCCCTCCGCGGGATACAGCAAAGCAAAAGAAAACTTTACGATATAATTAATTTCTGCTCTTCTAATTGAAAATTATTAAACAGATATTTTACGTGATACAATGACGTCCACATCTAAATCTAAAACAGGTAACCGATTCGATATTGACAAAAAAAAATATCCAAGATGAAATAGCAACAAAGTTTATTGACTAATTATATCCATCTGACGAAACACTACGCTCGCCCGAAACGAGTTTGTCCTGTCAATATAGTCTTGTTCTATAATAGTGTATAAAAAGCTCAGTTCGAAGCTCGTCCTCTAGATTCTGTAGTGAGCTTGGCTTGCCGAAAGTCTTGTCAAAAAATTAAGGTGGGCTTTAATTTTAGAATAATTTCGGATAATTTTAATTTTACAATATATATATAATATAGTTTTATTTTATTATGATACGTTTTAAGTAGAAATAAAAGTGTTTTTCGATGAGGATGTTATTGTAATGTAATCGTTATTTGTAAAGCAATCTTGTGGTCTGTTTGTTTATTTAATATTGCTCTTATAATACTTGTACTTATAGTTAATTGTACAGTGTGGACAGATTAACAATTAATAATAGTGCATGCAAATTATGTAAATATTATATATCTTTTTATATTTTAATTATTGGATATTTTTATTTCTCAACCCCCTCATAATTCGGCGGGAAATGTAACACGGTGTGTCTTAACACTAGGTTCCGTCTGCCTACCCTACTGTGTGCGGGATACAGCGTGAAGCTGAATTTGTTTTTTTTTTTCAGAATGAAGTTCATGATTTTGTGCGTGTTCCTTTTAATAGCTGTTGCATCCAGTCGTCCGGGAAGTAAATATACTGATCGTTACGACAACATCAATATACCACACGTATTGGAAAGCGAGAGACTTCTTAAAGCTTATGTGAGGTGTATACTTGGCATTGGAAAATGTACCAGTGATGGACTGGAACTTAAATGTAAGTCGCTAATGCTTTAATATCTTAATTCTCGTTTAATATATTAACTCATGGCGGACAAGTTTAAACATTAAAAAAATCGATAAATAATGTGTACAGCACACATTCTTTATTTATTAGTGTACTTAAGCAAGAAAATATAGAATGTTTATAAGTCAGCTTCACGCTGTATT
Organism: Heliconius aoede; assembly: GCA_037355905.1. Lineage (NCBI taxonomy): Eukaryota > Metazoa > Arthropoda > Insecta > Lepidoptera > Nymphalidae > Heliconius > Heliconius aoede. Next base: position 381,717 of record JBAIZZ010000238.1, on the reverse strand, counting down.
CCACTCACAGCAGGGTAGGCAGAGGGAACCCAGTGCTAAGATAGTCCGTTTCCCACCACCCGTCGAATTCTAGAGGCATTGCATGTCACCAATTAAGTAAATTTCATCATTTAAATAGATTTCATTTCCTCAAGTCATCAAAGGATCGAACCCACAACCAGTCGATTTTACAGTCACATTTTGTGCTTTTATGTCCTGAATTATCATTTTTGGGCTAATATCCACATAATTAACATGAAAAATTGTACAGTCAATGACGTATAGCAACATATGTATTACGTATGATATGGTATATATACATGGAAATGGCTATGTTAATTGAATTTATTTAAAACTTTGTTTTTAGTACTTTGGCCGAACGCTTGTAAAAACTTTAAAGCTAACTTTTATTAATAAAAAATTTAAATGTCTTATATTCCTTTAACCTTCACAAGTGTTATAAATTAAGAAATATGTGGACAATATGCATATTATATATATTATTTGATTTCAAATTATTTTTCTTAATTACGTCAAGAATATATTCTAGAAGAGTGATATTAGATTTTGAGTTTTAAAACAATTAATTGTCACACATTAGAATATCATTATAATAATAAACTCTTTATTGTACACCAGAAAAAAAGAAATGAATGAATATGTACAATAGGCGACCTTATCGCTGAAATAGCGATTTCTTCCAGGCAACCTTGAGGCATTGGAAATCGCAAAATTAATAAATAATGATAATGGGGTGTGAATAGTATATAAATAGTGACTAAACATACACAAAGATATATACATAAATACATATATATATATATATATATATATATATATATATATATATTCAATAGGCATGGCTAAGAAGGTTTAAAGGGTAAAAAAGTATTTTTTAAGCGTTTTTTAAAAGTACGGAACGTTTTTGAATTCCTCACATTCACAGGTAGGGCATTCCATAACCGACACGCAGTAATTGTAAATGACTGATTATAAAATGACGAATTTTTAGTATCAAACTATAACCGGATCGCAGATGTCGAGGAACGTGAGTCGTTCAAAAATTGAAAATGTTCCTTTAGATACGGGGGAGAAGTTGGATTGAACAGAAAATCATTATCATTATTGGTTCAGCAAATTCAACTGGTGCTTGATCCAATAGCTTTTCTTTCTAATAATCGCTTATTAGTATTATAAATACGTGAAATTTTTAAAATGTTGTACACATGTTTTTTCAGGTTCACTCTGTATGAGGGTACCTAGTGTTAAAATACCTTCCGCTGCATATTTCAGGCGTTGCATGTTGAGTGTCTTATTACTAGAGACCGCTCTGGCAATGAAAATATTAATAAATAATAATTCGTTCCCTAAAGTAGGGATCGAACCCACAATCATTGCCAATGCGACACTACTGCCTCTTTAATGTTGTATGTTTTTAATTTATTTTAATTTAAATTATTTCAGCGAACATTGGAGACGCTTTAGAGAATGAATGTGCAAAGTGTACAGAAGTACAAAAGAAAGGCACAAGGACAGTTATCAGCCACTTCATCAATCACGAGCCGGAATACTGGAATCAGCTGGTGGCCAAATATGATCCTGAACGTAAATACGTCGTCAAATACGAGAAGGAACTCAGATCTGTGACAGCTCACTAAAAAGTAGAGGACTTCTTAATTATTTTGATGTTTTTTTTTATTTAAAAACTACAAAACAAAAAGGAAGATATTATATAATAAATAGGTTAAGTTGAAATTCTTAAAATTCTCCAAAAGAATATTGTAATATTATAAAGAAATGTGGATGTTGATTTCAATTAGAGTATTACTGTAGAAATGTAATTTTTTTTTTAAAAATAACATAAGAAATATTTTGCGATATAGAAGAATTGTCATAGTCCACTACATTTTGGTGTTTATACAGCGTGTTTTGTCATTTTGCTATAATATTAATATGACTTCGTATCTGGAGAAAAATCAAAAAAGAAGTTACGCAAAAGAAATGAGTCTGACGAATAATTATTTTACCTAAATAAATTATCTTTTTTACTATTACTTTGCAGTTTTTATTTCTGTCATTGTGTCACTAGCACAATTTGTGGCATTTGCCTATTAAAAATTTTTAAAAATTATATATCTTTTTGTACCTATGATATGATACCTAAAAGAGGGTATTTGATTGTATAAAATAATCAGGGGCGATATTGTGCAGCACACTGGCTGGCTGCTTCTGTCATATCATTATTGTATCATGATGGTTCAAGACGATGCTCTTAGCTTCTACCTTAGCTATCAGGGGGCGCCCGTGTGCATTGTACACTGTAGGTTAAACCGCCCCTGAAAATAATGACTCTTCACTATTGAATGAGTTAAATCACTTTAAAATTCTTTAAAAAAAATCTTTAAATCACTTTAAAAAACTTGACGCAAGTCTTGCCTCAAAATATGTTTCTTAAATTGTTTTAGAAAAAAAGGGACCGGGAGTTCATTTACTTTCATTACGTTCATGCTGATTTATACATACTTGGACTTCATTCATCTCACTCTCTCAAATCTCACCACAAGGAGCAAAATAGAGCAGTTCAAAGTGTTAAATGTAAACATTTTTTTATACATATATGAATTATATCTTGTGGAAGTAAATATTTAATATTTTCATTTCTTCGCTTTGGTGTCGAGGCTAAGCCCGACATTGAGTTCCGCTACTCAACACGCCGAACGGAGTGGCTTAACACTAGACAGCGTGTAGTTAAAAAAACCATTTACGAATATGATTAACAAAAATCAACAATAAAACCATTTGTTATATATATAATATATCTTAAATCAAATAATCATGTATCTTCATTTTAAATAACTTTAACAAGATAGTAATTGCGGGTTTGACTATTATATAATATTTCTGCAGGCTTCTATTGATATTTAATATTTGTTTTATTTCAATCGGCACTTAAATAAAAATTTATGTCTGTTGAATGTCTCCCTAAATATTTATTACAGCGGAGGCCAAATATTTATGAAAGTGGAGTTTAAAATAACGATCGAACCTGAGGCGTTGGCCTAATTCTAGCCATTAACATTTTAACTAATATAATTTGTTGCCCGATTTATAATATTTTTATAATGAACTTTTGTATAAATATGGAAAAAGAAAAAAAAGCCAAAAATTATTGTAATTTATTATAATTACCATTTGAATTTAAGTATAAGAAGTATCACGTACAAACTGAATTTAAATGAATTAAATTAAGCAATATGACAATAATATATATAAAAATACCGGTTAAGTGCTGATTTGTCCACCGAGGCTTCCGTACCAAATCCACGGTTGTAGGCCAACGGGAAGTACAACATACAAAAGTTGACAAACTTAAGTTTGCGGACGTATACACTTATTTCGTATGAAATTAAGTGATGAGATTTTTCCATAAAATATTTATAATTATAAATGTTCACCTTTTTAAGTAACGAAAAACTAAAAATTCCAAGGTAATCGAGAATGTTTCATGAAAATTTCTGCTTATTTCCCGAGTTTATGAGTATGACCTTTGACACCTCACTAAAATATTTCCTGCTATTGTTTATATTGCAAAGAATTATTTACTTTAACAGAAATAGAATATATATATATATATATATATATACAAAGGTAAACTTCCATACTCGCTAATATATTGCATAAACAAAATCTTTCGCGAAAACGACGCACGTTACTTATTGCCTCATGACAATATTATAATATTCTCAGAAAAGTGATTGGAATTGTACCGGTTAAAAACAATCCTTTTATAAACTTGTTATAAAGGCATCATAATAAGATATTATTTGTTGAACATGAATGATATGAGATATTTTATATATTTACGTCTTTTTCAGTAGAGTGGAAATAAAAAATAAATAAATAAATTAGCTTGACGCTGCATCCCGCACACAGCAAGGTAGGCAGAGGGAACCTCGTGGTAAGCCACTCTGTTCCCCAGTCTGCCGAATTCTGGAGGCATTGCATGTTGAGTGGCTCTCACGTTCTCTCATACTGTAACTCACGCGCTTTGCCTCGAGATCAGGGCGAATAAATGAAAATATTAAATATTTCAAAATATTCCCCGTGCGGGATTCGAACCCACAACTTGTCGTGTTTACAGTCACACGCCTCAGCTAGCTATTTATAATAATAATTATTAAAGTAATTAGGTATACTTTTCATTAAAAAAAAATTCTAACACATACTTGTTATCTGGATTAATATAAAGAATATTTTTATTTCATTATATGAAATTAACTTTATCAGTTTTCTTATTTATTAAAAGAATCTTCTTTTATTCATCTAATTTTGACGTCTCTAGAGAACGTTACGGGCAAATTTCTAGACAAAATAGGCAATGTACTGTGTAGTCCTCGCCTCACTTGCCTTACATTTTTCTATATAACTGTTTTAAAATATAGAATCTCAAGGCATACTTAGTACAAGAGGTCAGAACCTTGGCATTTCGTTACGTATTTGCTATGTCACATGGAACGTCATAGGGAAAAATATATAATCATCAGTAAGATATAGTACTATGAAGGCATTTTTTATTTGTGCCTTGCATTTGAGTATAAAAGGCTTATAGCCTAAGATAACTATTAGTAGTAAACTTGGAATCTGCGCTTACGCATCTGGGCAGGTAACGATTATTGCGCTACATAACAAGCCTATTGTTTTTTTAACTGCTTTAATGGTGCTTTTAATCTAACCGGAAATTCTCAGACCGGAACATTTAAATTTTTTTATTTTCCTACGTATTCACTGTGTATTTCAATTTTTTCGGAGATAATTAATCCCATTATATTAATTTTATTTATTATATTAATTTATTTCCATAACAAGTAAAATTTTACATAGTATCACATATATTTACAATAATAAACAATTAACCCAGATTATGAACAGAGTGCTGACATCATATAGTTATAAGATTTTAAATAAGAAGAATATTATACTGTGATTATAAACAAATTATAAACAAAAATTTATATAATATGAGTTTAAAATTTTCATTATTGAAATAATAAAATAAAATCATAAATTATAATAAATAGATTAATAATAAAAACTTTTATTAAATTAATATTAAGTAAAGGGATATTTTATTAGCAGTATTACTATAATAATAATATGATGGGAGAAAAGTCTATATTTACATGTAATTTTTTGCCTGAAAACCTATATGGGTGGAGAGTGAAAATCTGAAGGTTAATCCAATTTGCTGATATTTTTCTGTCATAATTATATTGATATTAATTTAAAAAAAAACCCATTAAATATATTTTCTTAACCACAATGTTTTTAACTAAAAAAAAAACAATCTTTTATAGTTATCAACAAGAAAACATGAAGACCGTATTGTGCCTCCTTGCCCTCGTCGCGATGGCCTGCGCCCTCCCCAACTCCAGCATTTACACTGACAAGTATGACAATATTGATTTGGACGAAATCCTAAGCAACAAGCGTCTGTTGGTGCCTTACGTAAAGTGCATGCTGGATGAAGGCAAATGCTCACCTGAAGGAAAAGAACTGAAATGTAAGTATTTTTTTTTTATCTATATTCTATCAACATGAGTGTTGTAAAGTTATATTATATTCCCGTATTTATCTACCGCTATCTATCTATTTTCTGTGATTACCTCCTAAATATACAAATGGATATGATATATATCCTAGATATGGTACAAAAAATTTGTAAATTAATGTTTAATAAACTTTGATTATATTGTTTCTAGGCTTAGTGATCTTCAATATACATAGAATTATCTTCATCAGAATATTATTCCCTCAGTTTAAAAATTAAAATTAAGAATTGCGATAGCTTTACGTTATAACTTGCTTATAGCAGGGTAGGCAGAGGGAACCTGGGAACCTAATGTTAATACTCTCCGTTCCCATTAAAGCACTTCCATTCCTCACTTTCACGCCGAATTCTGGAGGTATCGCGTGATGAGTGAACTCAACTTCAAAAAATTAAAATGTTAAATATTTAATTTTCTCGTCTGGGAAACGAATTCACAACCTGTCGCATGTACATACGCACGCTCGCGTCCCTTCGCCGCGACTGGTTTCAGAAACAGTTGTCATAAATAACAAATAATGTAAATTAGTTCTATAATTTTATCGACGATCTTGAACGGTCAGTTAGTCTTAGCGCGAACAGATATCGTATAATTAATATTGGAAACCTTCACCTCATTAAGTTTGATGTAATAGGATAATGTTGAAAATAATACTCCATATGCCATTGCCTCAGTCGTTAGTAACAACTTACCTATATATATTAATATTATACAATAAAATATTTTGCTCTTGAAAAAAAAATGGCCGAATTCATATATTCTCATTGGAGAATATACAATTATATAATTTAATATATATTAGCTTCACGCTGTACCCCGCACACGATAGAGGAGGCAGATCAAGTGTTAAGACACTCCGTTCCCCACTTTCTACCGTATTCTGGAGGCATTGCGTGTTGAGTGGCAGAACTCTACGCCGCCCTTTGCCTCGACATCAGAGCGAAGAAATGGAAATATCAATGTAAAAAAATATTTCACTTCCTCGAGTGGAAATCGAACTCACAACCGTCGCGTTAAAGTCACACCCTTGTACCGCTGCGCCACGACGGCCTTAATATATATAATAATATTAATATTTTATCCTTGTTCTTTTCTTTCTACCTAATATGGTATGTTTCTTTTTAATTATATTAAGCTTTTATAGAGCAATTAAAACTGTGGGTTAATAAAAAAAATTGTAATGAAAGAATCTCTTTACGAAAGGTTCTGATAAAGAAAGATTGTGTTATGTCTACAGCTTGCAAATTTATTAAAACAATCTTCTTTTTTTTATACATCTAAATTTATTTTTTTTATATATCTAAAATGCAGTTCCATGTGGTAAAGCCAACTTTTAGCCAAGTTTGTATCAACCCATACTGAGGTAGACAATTTAAATCAATGACAACGATATTCTACTTGTGAAGTTAACGTCATTACAAAAATGGCAAACCACTCAATTGGTTTTTACGCTGTAATCCTTTCAATGGAATATGTTCACAAAGCAACTTTTCTAAGGTTTTTCCATTTATAAAGACTTTTCTTCTGAACAAATCAAACCAGAACAATGGACAAGACAGAAATTTGCATGTGAAACATATATAATATATATTTTTCACCAAAAAAATGTCATTAACAAAATTATATCTTTACGAAATATTAGACTAATCTAATCCAAACTAGCTTCACGCTGTATCTCTAGCGGGGTGGGCAGAGAGAACAGAGCGCCAAACGCTACGGTACGCTACGGTTAATATTAGTAGAATTTTTATATTTATTATTATTATTTTTTTAAATTTCAGCCCACGTCAGGGAAGCTCTCGAAAATGAATGCGCCAAATGTACAGAAAACCAAAAAGCTGGTAGCAGGAAGGTAATCGGCCACCTCATCAACCACGAACAGGAGTACTGGTCCAAGCTCACCGCTAAATACGACCCTGACCAGAAATACGCTAAGAAGTACGAGAGGGAATTGAAAACCGTCACCGCTTAACTTGTAAAGAAATACAATGTGTCTTTAAATACTTTATAGGTACCTATTTGTTTGGATTAATAAAATTTTAGTTTAAATTGGTTAATATTCCTTTCCTTTTATTTTTCGTTTACCTGATATTTGATGTTGTATAATAGAAATGTTTATTTAATATAATGTAAATTTATTATAATAATTTGATAGAGAAAACGTTTGCATTTCTTGTGAAAAACAAAAATATTTAATTAGAAGGTAATAGATGCATATTTGCAATATTTGAAAAACATTAAATTTGTTTTACTTTTTTCTTTTTTTATAAGTAATATAATACATGTGAGTTCACAATCAAAAATGAAAGACGGAGAAAAGATGCTGCTGATGTCAGGTTCGTTGTAGTAGGTACTTATCTTTATCCGGCTTTGTACCAACAATTGGATTAGAGTTTTCACATGAGTTTTTCACATGACTATAAATAAAAATGCATGCATTGAAATAAATTGAGGCCAGTGGTGGCAGAGGCATAAGCGTGTCGCTGTAAACGTGATAGGTTGTGGATTCTATTCCCACTCGAGGAATATTAAATGTTTTTATTTCTTTGCTCTGGGGTCGAGGTAAAGCGCGGCGTTGAGTTCCGCCACATGATGTAATACAATATGTAATACAACATATATTTTTGTACTGAATTGTTAAATGGTAATATATATATTTTTTTATTTTTGCGTATTATAAATACAACCTAGGTACGTTATGTACGGTACGTACTCGTATGTGGTACTGCCTCTTATTTATAGAGCGGACTCCAGGAGCGTGTTCCTCGTATCTATACTACTACAGTAAAAACCTGTTTCTATATTACTTTTTTTTACAAAACATATATATATATATAACTGTTGAAAACCGCCCGTCCTTGGATCAAACTTGGATCCACAAAGAGCTACGTTAAAATTGTTAAACGTTTAAAAAAAAAGGAATTTTCCTTCCTATTTCACAAAGAATACTTTAAAAATCGCACTCGCGGAAGTTATTACACATTTTAAAAGGTGTGTCACAGTTCATATTTGAGTGTATAAATAAAATATTAAAAAAAAATAATTGATTAATTAATTTAACAATAAAATTATTACCGATTTAATTGTTATGTATATTGACGTAAATGAAAAGAAAAATTGTGTTTTTTTTCCTTTTCTTTGCTAGTTCCCTCTGCCTACCCTGCTGAATGGGAGATAAAACGTGCAGCTTTTAAAAAAAACCTTTCAAGAGTGTGCTTAAAAGCTGATCTCAAGTGAACGAAATCAAAGGAGGCAATGAAATGTAAATACGAGCATGTGTCAGCCTCGTTGCACTTTTATTTGTTTTATATTACGCACAAGGTAATTGTTAAACTTGTTTTTCTACTATAAAGGAATAAGGAACCATAGCTAAGTATATAAAAAGAACTGATTCAATAAAATATAAATCATTGTGCATATATTAGTGAAAGTAAGCGGTTGAATTCATTCATAATAAATATATTAAATAACATCAAAATGCAAAGGTCAGTTAATTTATACGAAAATATTTAAATAATATATAAAGTGTTTCATAGTGAGTGAAAAGCAACGTCATATTATAAGGGACTACCACAGGGCTTTGAGGGAACTTGTAAAAGTTAACTAATTTATAAATATATGCTCTGATTTTGTTTTAGAAGGCCGCCGTGGCGCAGCGGCACAAGGGTGTAACTGCAACGCGACGGTTGTGGGTTCAATTCCCACTCGAGGAAGTGAAATACTTATTTACGTTTATATTTCCATTTTCTTCGCTCTGGTGCCGAGTCGCAATGCCTCCAGAATTCGGCAGAAAGTGGGGAACGGAGTGTCTTAACACCGAGGTTCCTGCTGTGTGCGGGATACAGCTTGAAGCTGAAAAAAGAAAAAAATCAAAGTAATTTCTCATTATTTCAAAAGTTATCTGAATCTATTATTAAGTTTCTTATAATAAGAATTCACCTTACATTTAGAGCTTCGAAACTTTGTGAATTTATTAACATTTTTTTTTTGTCGTCCAATTATTGAAACAAAAAATATTTCTATAACGTATCCTTTCAATATTTTTTTATTATAATATAGCTTGAAGATTATTTCTGCGCTGTTAGTGTGTGCTATTACTGTAAACGCTAGACCGTCGGATCACTACACAAACAAATATGATGGCATTGAAATTGTGGAAATTATAAACAACCGTCGACTGCTAGTTCCGTATGTGAAATGCTTACTGGACCAGGGCAAGTGTTCCCCGGAAGGAAAGGAACTTAAATGTAAGTTAATTCAATAACACTTGAAATATTGTGAAGTATACTGTTATACATATACAGAGGCCACTCGTGGCCCTGGGGCATAAGTGAGTGAATGTAATTGCGACTGGTTGTGGGTTCGGTCCCCACTTGAGGAAATGAAATATTTATTTAAATTCTTTTTTTTTTTATTTCTTCGCCCTGGTGTCGAGGTAAAGCGGAAGTTGAGTTCCATCATGCCTCCAGATTTCGGCGGAAAGCGGGGAGCAGAGTGTCTTAACACTAGGTTCCCTCTGCCTATCCTGGGTGTATGCTGGATACAGCGTGAAGCAGATTTTTGATAATTTTTTTTTTGGTAAAGCGTGAAGCTAAAAAAAATATAAGAGTACATGAAAGAAATGATCTGGAATTTTTTTTATAATTCTCAATAAGAGTTTACTGTTTTGCCAGCATATTAAAAGGAAGTGAAAACCTAACGAAAACCTAGCATAGAAAGAATATTTTAATTATTTTATTTTGTACGACGTTATATTTCAATACCCGACTCCATGAGGATTTAGCGGAATGTCTTAACACTAGACACACTCACACACATAACGTGAATGTGTAAATTTGTTGTTTCAGCTCACATCCAAGAAGCTCTGGAAACGTACTGCGCAAAATGTACAGATGTACAACGCAAGGGTACGCGTCAAGTAATCTCACATTTGATAAACAACGAGGCTGACTATTGGAACCAGCTGACTGCGAAGTACGATCCTAAGAAGCAATACGTCAAGAAATATGAAAATGAACTCAAAACCGTCAAATCATAATGGTTTTCAATTATAATTATATTCAATGTTAAAAAAATTTTATTAAGTTTATATTTTATAGTACGTTGTACGTATATACAGTGTGTATACAAGAATAAATAAATACATTTATTACACTTTATTAGCTTTGTTTTTTTTTTCTCTATTAAATTTACACTATTTGAATTGAATAAATGTAATGAAATGAATGTAAGTAATTTATTTATTAAATTTATCTTCACGCTGTATCCCATATATAGCAGCGTAGGCAGAGAGAACCTGGGAACCTAGTATTACGACGCTTTGTTGCCAATGAGACACTTCGGTTCCCTACTTTCCGCCAAATTCTAAAAGCGTAGCGTGATGAGCAGCGGTACTCAACGCCGCGTCTCTAAGCATTGTAAATACAGAAACCTTAGTAGATAGACATTACAATTAAGCATATTGAAAACATATTAAGTTTATATAACATATTTAGTTTATTAACTTTAACCAAGAAGTATGCAACCAGTATCCAATAAATTTTATTTCAATCACAAATTGTGATTTTACATAGTAAAATTAAATTTTCTTTTAAATTATAATTTAATTTTAAACAGTAAATGTAAGTAATTTAGTCGTCACGGGCAAGAAAAGCTTCATATGTCTCTTTATATTCATTGTTCGGGTCATATTTCTTCTTCATCTCCTCCCAGTATTCCTTTTCGTTGTTACGAACGTGGGAGACGACAATTCGAGCTTTTTTCCTTTGAGCCTCTGTACATTTTTTGCATCCGGTCACCATTGCATCGTTTATATACACTGCAATAAAATTAAATTTAATTATATCTCGTTGAATTTGGTTGTGGGTTCGATTCCCAGTCAAGGAAATGAAATATTTTATGTATGTTCATTTCATCGCTCTTCGACAACGAGGCAAAGCGCGGCGTTAAGTTTCCAGAACACACAATACTGAAGCTAAAAAGAAAAAATAAAAGTATTTCAATAGTCTGGTTATGGAGATGCCTTCGTCGCAGAGTGGCACACAGTGTGACTGTATATGCAACGATGGTGGGTTTTATTTCCACTCAGAGATTTTCCGTCCTTACTCGTGTAACAACAAAATTCCTGGAAAGTGGCGAACGGCAACACTGCTATATATTGAATAAAAATTTTATTATATATTACTTGCGTGATGCACGTTACTACTTATGAACTCTCTAAAAATTAATGGCCAAGCTTATTTTTTAGAATTTTATTATAATACTTGTATATATATAGATAGCACGGGTATATAATATATTTATAACTTTTTATGTGCTTTATTTATCTTGCAAATTATTTAATTCATGTGCTATGTTGTTTTCAATATTCAACATATACAACACTTTTTCTGTAGAATTTCAATAATATATTATATAGAATAAAGATTAAAGATAAATTTGTATATAGACTTGTAATATATTACTTAACAGAAGATTAATTTGTTCCCAAAAAGATGTCTAACCTACTTTTCCTATATTTTTCAAAATATTTTTTCCTCTTTTATATCACACATATTCCCACATTTATACTAGTAATCAGGCAGAACCTACCCCTGATATCCGTTACATACATATAATATATCTAAAATATATAAAACAATTTGAAAACTTACTTTTAACATCCTTTCCTTCGGGCGTACACCGTCCCCGGTCCAAAAAACACTTCAAATAAGAAACCATTAATCTTTTATTATTAATGACTTCGTATATATCGAAATCATCGTATTTATCTGAATATTCTTCAGCCAAAGCTACACTGAAGACGAGAAAACCTATCAGATAAAAGCACTTCATTTTATCCCGATATTGCGGAGTAGTCCTGCGCCAGGAAGGTCTTAACAATGAATATAGAGGCGACATAAATCTATATCCCATTAAATACTCATTGAAATAATAATTTCTGTTTTAATTGCACTGCAATCGTTTTATTCTATTGTATGCAACCTTTAATTGCCAATGATGAATTCCTTTGAAGCAAAAAAAAGAAACAAAATCAATATATTTGATATTGTCATGAATGTTATTGATATTATTAAATAGTTTTTCTGTTTGTATGCGTTCTGTTTTTCAGCCGTGTGGTCCCGGCTTAGAATAGGATCACCCTGGTACTGTCGGTGTCGTAAGAGGCGACTAAAGTACGTGTGGTAGAGTCACGTCGCCAGTAATGGCAACACGCATGGGCAGAATCGACCGGATTTAATACCACCCCAAGCATTTAAAACCGGCGTGAGGTAGTGACTTTTGCCACTGCATTTCGCATTAGGTAATGCCGGGCCCCGGCGTCGTCCACCATCAGGTGACCCGAACGCTCGTTTGTCGTGTCTTTTATCATAAAAAAAGTAGATTGTAGATTAAAAAAAAAAGAGAATTGTAGATTTTGTCCATTGTATTGAATTTGTTCTGTTAATAGCACAGAGTTAAATAAGTCTGTCAGTGGTTTAGTTATTAAATCAATAGTACATTTAAAAAGCTCGTTAGATATCTGATCATCACCTTCAGGTGATGCTCAGATAAGTAGGAAAAGCTTCAGCTTTACCTACCTTCTGAGTTTGTGTGGCGTTTTTAATTTCGCTCTGGAAAATATATGTGAGATAGTGTTCGTGATTTGACTTATATTTAATTCCTTTGATTATTCAGACTTTTCTACGTCAAGGTAATATGGGTTCTAAATATTTATAAAAAAAAATTGTGGCTTTCGTTAATATACCTTTACTTACATTAGTTAGGTAACTTTTATTATTATTGTTTTGCTTTAATTGTAAGTGTTCCCTTATGATTTTTATCGCCTTTTTTACGCCTCTTGTTTTTACTGTGTTCTCTAATAAGTGCAATTCTTTTTTCTTTCTTACGCTTTTTAATACTATTATGATTTTTTTTTCAGTTTCACGCTGTATCACACATAGTAGGGTAGGCAGAGGGGAACCTCGGTGTCAAGACACTCCGTTTCTAGTGTTGAGTGTTGAGTGGCAGACCTCAACACCGCGTTTTGCCTCGACACCAGAGCAAAGAAAAATGGAAATATAAACGTAAAGAAATATTTCACTTCCTCGAGTGGGAATCGAACCCACAACCGTCGCGTTTACGGACGGCACCCTTGTGCTACTGTACCACGACGGCCTTAAACTATTAAGAAATTACTTACTAATATTATTTGTCTTTTCTATTTTATTTCCTTTTTTCGAACATTAAGTTTTCTAGGATTTGGTTCTATTTTGTCCCGATTTATACTTCTGGGTTTGAATCGAATCCAAATTTGAAGCCTTTATATTTAAATGTCAAATCCACTATCATAATTAAAACACGAGCTATTTTTAGCAATTCATTTAACGATCGCAGACACGTGTAATTGACGTAGGTATTTAAATAGCAAGAAATAATTATATTAAAAATAAAAAAGAAACAATATATAATATTTTCATTAGCCTACAGCTATAGGTTTAGGCCTTGAAAGACTGAGAACTAGTAGGACTGTAATTAATGTTACACCTATTGTCGAGTCGATCAAGTGTCATTACGTACAAAGGAACGTATCATTTGTTCCGTGAGTCATAGTTTAGAAGAGCTGTTGTTTATTAGATCTAGTCTGATTAGTTAATATCGTTTTTTTTAGTTCCTCGCACACAGCAGGGTAGGCAGAGGGAATCTAGTGTTAAGATATTCCTTTCCCCATATTCTCTTTTCCTATATTATTGAGTGATGGAAACACCACGTCACGCCACGCTTCTTTGCCTCGACACCGGGACGAAGAAATAAAATTATTAAATATTTAATTTTCGAGTGGAACCCACAACTTATCGTGCTGACAGTTACACGTTTGTGTCCCTGCGCTACCACTGGTCTTTTAAACATATTAAGGTGTAATAAGCCTTCTTTATGAAATCATATTAGAAGTAACATCACAATTAGTGAAAGATAATCAGTATCCCGTTTTTTCTTTATGGCAGGACAGACAGAAAGAATCTAAGTCAAAACTCTATATTTCATTTCTCAATTCGAGGCATTATGTGTTGTGTGATGGACTCCAACGCCGCGCCTTGTCATTTTATCAGCGAAAAGAAAAAAAAAATAAAAATTTTGATTTCCTATAAGTGAGCATCGAACCCAAAACGTTTAAAGTCATGCGCTGTTCGCTGCGTCGTAACACTTTTAATCATCCCTTAATTTGTACATTACTGAAAGATATTTTAAAAATATCTCTTCTAACACCTATTATTTACGTTGTTGCAATAAAAAAATGCGTAATAAATGTTATTATGAAATTTGAACATATTATTTAAATATTAAACGAGACCTCATTTACTTAATTTTTTATCAAAAAAATAACAAACTACCGTGTACAATCAGGTCGTACTAGAGTGATTTTGTAATGGACTTTTAAATGATATAGCCTTTTTTGTAGAAAGTGAGATTATATTATCTTCAAATCAATTAAATAAGTATGTTTTTTTATGTTAACTTACCTTTCGGACATAGCAGGATAGCTAGAAGGAGCCTAAAATTAAAATTCTCCGTTTTCCTCAATTTCTATCTTATTTCAAACTTTATTATTAAATAAAAAAAAATAAATGAGTTCATATTAAACACGTTATTATTTTATATGACGTTTTTAAGCAGAGGTAAATAAATGTGTCTTCATAAACAGGAAGGTACGTGTAAAGCATATTTAGTGTCGCTTATATTGCTTTGTGGCTGAATTAAAATAGATTTGTTCCGTGTCACTATATCAAGGAGATATTAGAATTAGGAAAAAGATAGACTAGTTTTAAGAATGGTAAAAAATATTTTTCATTTATAAATAAATGTAACTTAGAATTGAAAAATATTAAGAAATATTTAAAAAAAACAGACTTTCTAAGCTATAAACTTTTTAATCGTTTCTAAATACGGTACGATTTTATTATGTTGACAAATATATTATCTACATATATATACATACATATATTAATTTTTTAGGGGAAATAAACATATTTATTTATATTTAATCATTTTAGCTTCACGGTTTACGTCTATCACATATAGTTGTGTAGGCAGAGGGAACCTGGGAATCTAGTATTAAGACACTCAGTTCCCTTTAAGACACTTCAATTTCCGTCTTTCTGTCCGAATTCTCGAGGCAATGCGTGTTGAGTGGTGGAACTCATCGTATATTAAAAAACCGCGTATAAAAAGATAATTAAATGTCTTTATTTTTATTATCTTTCATACTTGTATATAAGAATACACAACTTTGTATGTAGATGCTTTTTTTATGATAATCTTATTTACTACATTTACATATATATTGTCCGATATTGCAGACTACGGGGAAAAAAATTACTTAATCCTATTAACTTTTGTTAAGAATGTATATAATTAAATATACATTCTTAACAAAAATTAATAAGATTAAACAGTTATAAAATACTATCCTATTAATTTTTAAATAAAAATAATATTAGGTATATAACATTATTTGATAATGAAAATATTTATTGCGATAAGTATAATTATAAAAATATTGGACCAAATTAATCCCATCTTAGTTTGTGTTCTAGTCTTTTGGAATTACAATGCCTTTTTCTCTAGCCCTATCTTCGTATTTCTCTCTCCAACTTCCCAGAGGATCGTATTTGTCGGTCAATTGCTTCCATATGTCTTGTTCTTTCCTGATCAAATGTTCTATCACAACGGTAGCGCCATTTAGTTGAGCTTCGGTACATTTTTTACAACCTGTTTCCAACGCATCTTGGATGTGTTCTAAAATATATATATATATTTAGATATTCATAATGTGTTTGAATTACTTCATATCACAACCTCGTATCACAAAAGCCTAAATTTAATTTTTTTTAGCTTCACGCTGTATCCCGTACACAGCATTGTAAGGAAAGGAAACCTAATGTTAAAGACAAGACCGTTCCCCATTTTCCGTTGAATTCTGAAGGCATTGCGTGATGAGTGGCGGAACTCAATGCCGCACTGCAACACGACACCAGAATGAAAAAATGGAATTATAAAATATTTTATTTCCTCCATCGGCAATCGAACCTATAAACAACCTATCGCGTTTGCAGTCACATGTGTGTGGCTATTATATAAGTACTTGTACTATACAGCACATCGTAACATAAGCTCTTAGTAAGAAAATATTATAGATACTTTAAATAATATATATATTTAATATTTTTATATATATATTCAACCTCTTACCTCTGAGCTCTTTACCTTCTGGACTACATTTTCCTTTATCGAGAATGCAATTGGCGTACGCCAGCAACAACCTTCTGTTGTCCAAAATATCTTGCATGTTGATGTTATCATACTTCTCTGTGTATTTATCCACAGCAATCACCGACGCCAAGAACCAACAGATACAAACAATAGACTTTTTAGGCATCTAATAATAAAAAAATATTTACAATTAATTTATTAAATTTTGATTCCCTGTGGCGCAGTGGTAGAGGTGTGTGGTTGAATACGAAACAGTTGTGGCTTCGACACGCGCATGGGGTAATAAGGCAAATTGCGGCGTTGTGTTTCGCCAGGCAACACGAAAATTCGGCGGAAAGCGGGAAAGCGAGTATCTTAGCACTACTTTTCTCAGCTTACCCTGCTATTTGTGGAATACGGCGAGTGGGATGTGAGATACACACACAATATTTAATTAATATTTTTTTCAAATTTCTCATCTGCTTTTTTAATACATATTAATTTTAAACGTATTTATTTGTACAAAAGAAAAATATATAATAATAAAAAAAATATTGTGTCAGTATTTAAGACATGGTTTTCTATTGTTTTCAAAAGTTAAGGATATGGATATGGGTTGTAAACTCACCGTCATGGTGTCGTACAGCGCTATGGTAAACTATGGTACGACTGACATCTGAAATAAAGATATCTAATTGGCACCTGAGATCATTGTTTCATTTATGCGTGATGCATATAAATGCAGACCGCAGGCTGATCGTTCTGTTTACTTTAACTTATTTTGTACTAAAACAAATCTAGTGTGTGTATGTTAAGTGTTATTTATTCATACTTTTAATAGGTTTTTAGGGTTCCGTGTCTAAAAACTGAACCCTTATAGAATCACTTTGTTGACCGTCGCTCGAGATCGCCTAGAGGTATTGAGCTGAAATTCATATCATGTATTCAGGTCTATGGTCGCTTGAAGCATAGAAAAAAATAAGCTTGTAAGTCAGCACGATACGAGCATTTTTGCATTAATTTGCTGTAACTTTGTATGAAAATCGTAGATTAATCGCAGCCTATGGAGTATTTCCTGTAGATCTACAATTATAAAATTTTGCAAAATATTAGAATTCGCAGTGTAAATAAAAGAAAAGAAAAAGATGCAAAAGAAGTAGAAATTTGTATTATAATTTCTTAACTGTTTATCTAATCCTGTAGAACAACAGTTATGAAATTCGACACGAAGAGAGAACTTAAAATACAAAGGACGTAAAAATCCAAAAAAGCTTAACATTATAGATATTTCACAGAAAAAATATAATTAGTCCTACTTATATTCTAAATGTGAAAGCTTGTGACGACGGTTCCTTATTCCATTTTCATGTAAAAACTACTGAACGCGTAGAACGCTATCTATATATCAGAATTCTGAAGAGATTAGATTCCACAACAAAAATGGTTTTTTTGTTGATTATTCTTATATTATATATAAATAAAATTATATTGCCACAATTACAAACATCTTCCTGCCGTACTTTTAAATTATATTTTTTTAAAAGAAAAGCGAACATGTTGGTTTATTACCAGCATTGTTATGTTTTTCACATCTGTTTTATTGTATTTTATACACATTATATTATCTTTATGCGTCTTCTCTTTTTTTATAACGTATTTGTCTTGTTTTTCCGTGTATTCAAAATATAACATGCTGTATAATATTTGCTGTGTCTATTCAGACCTCTATTGAACTTAGGATATCTCTAAGTGCTTAACTGACATGATAATAATTTTATAGCAATTATGGGCGTTATAATAAATAAGAAATTATACATTCTTTTGGATACGTTTGAAATCAAGGACTAATTTTAAATGTTTTTTGTGATATATAATAATTTAATATTTTTAAATTAACCTTTATTTGCATATTCAAATTTCATGTTATATTCTTGTAATTAATTTGTTTTTATGGAAAAGACAAGCAAACGAGCGGTCGAGTCACCGGATGGTAAGTGATCACCGCCGCCCACGACCCCGTGCAACACCAGAGGAGCCACAGGTGCATTGCCGGCCTTTAAGATGGATATAGATGCGCTTTTTGAAGGTACCCATGTCATATCGACCTGGAAACACTACCGCGGGTAGGTCCACGCTTCCGTAGCGCGTGGAGGGGAAGGAGAAAAGGCTTTCCTAAGAAGCAGCATAGTAGTGGAGTGCTACGTATCCAGGTGGTGTGGATGATATTTAAGCTTGTGACTTACTGTGCGGCAGGTAACTGGTCAAATGATTCTTCAGAATACTCCCCATGATAAATGCGGTATAGAACGCACAGCGAGGAGCGTCTGTATACAAATTCAAACTGTCAAGCCTGCTACAGATCTTTGTATATCCAATATTTCGAATGGTTCTATTTTGAATGCGATCAAATGATATTGGGGTTCACCAGCCAAGAACAGTATCGTTTGTATGAGGCCGGCACGGCAGGCATACTAGGCACGGCTATAAGGGGAGTGTTTTGAAAGACTGGCGATACGACAAATGGGGGTTTTTAGTGGGTAACGCGCAACTTGTGTCTTCTTGGGATTGAATAATACCAAATTCTTTTCACCTCATGAGGAAATATTCACGAGGGATGCCTAAACTGAAGACACAAGTTTATTTCGGCACTGGTCGACTTTTCCCGAGAAAGAATTACGTGGGCGGAGTAAACAGCGACCACTTTGCTAAAACTGAATTAAATAAGTAAAATTAATAATTATAGTTTACTTATTTAATTATAAAAATAGGATAAAAAAACGCATTTATCAATTTAGAAAAGAGTTTTTATTGAATCATAAACAATTACAACAAGAAATAAATCAATGAAAGAGAGAACAGCTGGTTATTTGAAGTTTCTTTTAGCTTTTTAGTCTTGAGGGAAGACAATGCCTCTTTGTTTAGCTTTCTCCTCGTATTTCTTCCTCCATGTGCCTTTAGGATCGTATTTGGCGGTCATTTCGTTCCAGATACCACGCTCGTGTTTCATAACGTGATTGAATATAATTGTAGTCTTCTCTTGTTGAGTATCGGTACATTTCTCACAGCCGGTTTCGATAGCATCCTGAATATGCTCTGTAACAATAGGAGTTAATTTTAATTTAAAACCACTGAGATATTAATATTTATACAGATTAAAAAATATATTTAAAAAAAAGTCAATTCCCAAAATATTTTAAATTAGTTTTTACCCTTTTGAAGCTGTAAAAACGTATTTACCTTTCATTTCCTTTCCCTCAGGGGTGCACTTTCCCTTTCCCAGGAGGCAATTGGCGTATGAGTGCAACAACCTCTTGTTGTCCAACATCTCCTGAACGTCGAAATTGTCGAACTTGCTGGTGTATTTCTCCACAGCAAGTGTCACGGCCGCGAAGCAGCACATCACCACAAATAGTTTGGATGCCATCTACCAACAAAAATTTTTTTTACATTATTATTAATAATAAGTACAATATTTATTAGCATCACAACATACGTCTTTAAATTAAAAATTCAATATATTTAAAAATCAAATTGAAATTATTTTTTAAATTTATTTAATTATATTATTACAAGTAGTTCTCACTAAAACTCACATTTGCGCACTGGACAGTTATTCGATGTAGCATATAATTTTACGCACGTATTTATAGTTGACGTATCTTGAATCATCTTACTTACTTGCCCCTGAGATTTTTTTAATTCGGTTAATAAAAAAGAAACGTATGCATAGGGTGTTCATTAATTTGCTTAATTGTCATTATTTAAATACATTTAACAGCATCAGGACAATCGTGTCGCAGGCTTGTGTCTCTAGAAATATCTCTAGAAATTGGCGGAAAACTGTGAACGGTGTCTTAATTGGAACTGAGTGTCTTAACACTATACAACGTGAAAATAAAAAAAAAACATCTTTTACAATTAATAATATTGTTATTGATTTTAGTTGTGGAAGCCGTTGTGTTGCAAAGAGGTGTTGACTCGAGAGAGAGAGAGAGTGCGCGAATGTAAGGGCGGCGGTCATGGGTTCGTGGAACTCTCGGAAATTTAATATTTTCCTTTTCGCCTTTGGCAACGAGGGAAAGCGCGGCGTTGAGTTCCAAAGATTCAACAATTTTTTATTACACAAATATTTTGACGACAATAATTAAACCGTATATTTAAATGAAAATTTTTATTTAATCTTGAACAGTTAGAAAAAGAAATCAATCAATGAAACAGAAGAAAAGAAGTTTCTTAGTCTTGAGGGAAGACGATGCCTCTTTCTTTAGCTTCCTTTTCATATTTCTTCCTCCATGTGCCTTTAGGATCGTACTTGGCGGTCATTTCGTTCCACATACCACGCTCATGTTTGATAAAATGATCGAATATGACTGTAGTTTTCTCTTGTTGGGTGTCGGTACATTTCTCACAGGCGGTTTCGATGGCATCCTGAATATGCTCTGTAAGAAAATTAGATATTATAATATTCACAAGAATCAAACAAATATCTTTCGAATGATTATCAATTTATAAGCCGTTCACGTGTCTTCTGGTGCTGATCTCAACGAGGCTAAGCGCGGCGTTGAATTTCGCCACCTAACCCGCAATGACTTAAGAATTTGTAGGAAAATTTGATCGACAGTGCCTTAACTAAGTTCCCTCTGACTTCCCTATGTGCAGGATACAATGCGAAGCTAAAAAAAAGCTAGGAAATATACAAAATTATTGAAATAAATTTACTAAGTTTTATTTCACGGATTTTTGTTAATGGAAAAATTTATAATTTAAAAATTATTTTGAATATTCTAATAGTGGCGCAGGGGCACAAAGCGTCACTGTAAAACCTGGCTGACTGGTTGTGGGTTTGATCCCCACTCGAGGAGATGAAATATTTATGTAAATGTATTAGATAATATATTTTCATTTCTTCGCTCTGGTGTCGAGGCAAAGCGCGGCGTTGAGTTCTGCCACTCAACACGCAATGCCTCCTGAATTCGCCAGCAAGTGGGGATCGGAGTGTCTTAACACTGGGTTCCATCTGTCTCCCTGCTGTGTGTGGATTACAACGTGAAGATGATTTAATTTAATTTATGATTAACATATTTCCATTTGTTTACCTTTCATTTCTTTGCCCTCAGGGGTGCACTTTCCCTTGTCCAGGAGGCAATTGACGTATGATCTTAACAACCTCTTGGTGCCCAAAATCTCTTGAATGTCGAGATTGTCGAACTTGTCTGTGTATTTCTCCACAGCAAGTGCCACGGTCACAACACAGCATAACAGCACAATTAGTTTGGAAGCCATCTACCAACAAAAACATTTTTATATATTTAGTATTAAGTACAATATTATGTTATATTTTACACAATTGTTCTTAAATTATAAGAAATACTTATTTAATTATATTATTATATGACAGTAGTTCGCACTAAAACTCACAGTCGCGCACTGGAGAAATATTCGACGTAGAATACAATTTTAAGCGTCTATTTATAGTTGTCATATTATCTTTAATCTTCTAATTTGACCCTGAGATTTTTTTTATTTGGCTAACAGGCCATTAACTTATATGTTTAATTGTATTTAATTATTTAAATTTATTTAAGAAAGAATAGAGGCCGTCGTGGCGCAGCGGCGCAAGGGTGTGACTGTATCTATCCCGTTCATGGAAGAGTAGGTAGAGGGATCCTGATTATACAGTGAGGAATGTAAGTATAATTTAATATATTAATGGGTGAACAAAGTGTGTTCACGCTAGGTTCCCAGGTTCCCTAAACTAAACTCTGCCTAAACTAATGTAAATTTTTTATTCCTTTAAATGTAGTTGAGAATACTTACTTAATACGTAATGTATGGTAATGTTTCTAAAAGGAAATTGAAATAGGGCGATATTCCACTCTTAGTTAGTTAGCAGGTCACCACATGTAAATGTTTAATTTGTTTATTTAATCGTGTTAAATTTTGAAAGTTCAAAGCATTTTTTGGAGTTGTGTGGAAATGAACCGGCACAAATATCGGATCGGATTGTTACTAGAGATGAAACATGGGTCCATCACTTTGAGCCTGAGTCAAAACAGAGTCCATGCAATGGCATAAAAAGGGCACACCACCCCCAAAGAAATACAAGGTGTCACAATCGGTTGGACAGCTGATGGCTACTGTTTTGTGGGATTGTGATGGGATAATACTGATTGATTGCATAGATAAGGGAAGAAACATAACCGGAGAATACTACGCATCGATACTGAGCAAATCAAAGAAAAATGTCTAGGAAACTTGGCTGAGGGTAAGCAACACAACGCACCTATGATAAGATGTGTAGAAAATTTGATCATAAAAAAATATTTACATAAATTCAACATAATATTTTATATTAAAACAACCTGTATATTATACTCGTAATAAATTTTAAATAAATTATTTAAAACAGGAAATCTCATTGGATAACGCACTTCACACGTTCACACTTCGTAATTTTTGTGCACGAGTATATAGAATATTTTTATAATATTTTTTTGTTTCTTTTCATTTATTTTATTTTATATTAAATTTTCAATAACACGGCGTTTTTGGTTTGGATATGCTTTATAGTATACCGTGTACTTTTGACGTGTTTTGACGCTTTGACGTGCAATCATTTTAAATATATAAAATTAAAATATATAATATTAAAACATATAATATCAGTATTTTAAATAAAATGTAACATATTAAACATATTGGCTTAGTTGGGTAAGATAATATCTTTTTTTTTTGTAAATACGAAATTGAATTGTTAGATTCTTACAGAAACTAAAATATGGAATTTAATTATTTCACGTTATATACACATTCAGCCTTTTTAGTTATAATTATAAGTTTTAGGTATAAATTAAGTTAGCAAAAACTTTTAAGCCAAAATATTTGTTAAATTCTGAATTTTTCTAGCTTCACGCTCCATCCCGCATAAATGCTCACTTCCAGTGAAGGATCACCAACCAAAAAACTCACTATATATACGTTCGGTCTTTTTTATATATTAATAGTATATTCTTTATATTAATAGTATTTTCTATAGTAAAGACCATATTAAATTAGAAATTATCAATAGTTTTCGAACATGTTTTTTAAGATAAATAGAATATTTTTTTTAAAATTTAGCTTCAGGTAAGCAGGAACCCGGGTATTAAGACACTCCGTTCCCATTAAGACACTTCGGTTATCCGTCATTTTTCTCCGACTTCAGGAGTCATTGCGTGTTGAGTGGCGGAATGTAACGCCTCGTCTGCCTGTTGCCAAAGTGAATAAAAAAAAATAGATGTTGTATATTCTCAAGTGCGACTCGAACCCATAATCTGTTTACAGTCTCAAGATTGCGTCCCTGCGACAATATTTGACTAAACCTATTAAAAAATTTATTTAAGGAAAGGCTAGTCGTGGTGGCGCAGGAGCACAAGTGTGTGACTGTAGGCGCAACTGATTGTGGGTTCGATCCCCACTCGAAGAAATTAAATATTTATTTAAATTTATATTATTTTATTTATTATCGAGCTCCGTTACTCAACACGCAAAGCATCGAGAATTATAATATCGAATAATAGATATAATTTAACTGTGCAATGCGTATATACATACATTTTATATGTCCTAAGAAAATCCACATGAATGATACCAATTCATGCACTTTTATCGACTAATTGTAATAAAAAATATTAAAGATTTTTAAATTTTTTTTATGGAAGTAAAAAAAAATCTTACGCTAATCTATGAATCAACAGGATAAAAGCCAACACGATGTAGATACAGATTTTAGGCTATTAATTTCTGTAGGTTAGTGTTAGCGTGATTCGCGAACAATTTAACAGACTGACATAGAGAGAAAAAAAACACTGTCATAAAAATACTGTAGTGAACTACTGACGTGGCGGTCATTTATTATAAAATGATATTTTAATGTATATAATTGTGTTGTAGTTACAGCGCCAAAAATACATATCACATGCACGACACAAAAAAGGCTTAATTGCGTATATTGATTTGCAATAGAAAAATTAAAACTGTAGTACTAATCGATCGAATAATGTAAGTTAACGTGGCGACGTTCGCTTACTTTAAATTTTTATGTACTATATATATCATATAAAATAAAATATATTATTTAAAATCACATTTTTATTTCACGAAGACATAAATGAAAATTATAATACAATATCAAACACTAATAAAATATTATAATATTAATTATTAGCGAACTTTTAATCTTTAGGTAATTCGATATCCCTTTGTTTTGCCTCATCTTCATATTTCTTTCTCCAGACGCCTTCGGGATCATATTTGACAGTCAGTCGTTTCCACATATCCGGCTTTTTCTCGATCAAGAATTTAATCATTGTAGTGGCTTTGTCCTTTTGAATCTCTGTGCACATCTCACAACCGTTCGTCATGGCGCCTTCCATGTTATCTTAAAATGAATCACATTTTTAGTTTAATTAGGTTATAACTTGTTTAGGTTATAGCCGCACATTATTGTGACTCCAAAGCGATGAAAATGAAAATATTAAATATTGCATTTCCTCAACAGGGAATCGAATCCACAAGCTCTCGTGTTAATAAAATTTGATTGGCCTCGAGCACGTAACAACATTATTTATATCTATCTAGAAATATTGTAACGTGCTAACGTTACATACGTTTCTTACATTAACTTATAAATAATCCTATAAAAAATTATACATTTGTATTAAATTTTATCAAATAAAAATAATTTGTCATGAAATAGTGTATATAGAAAAATATTTCGGTAAAATTTTTAATATTTTGACTAAAAACACTTGAATATTTCGTTAAAGTTCCACTCACCTCTTAGATCTTTCCCGTCTGTGGTACACGGTCCCTCATCTAGTAAACAATTAGCGTATTTGTTGAGTAATCTGTCATTCCCCATAAAATCATTTAAATCAACATTGTCATACTTATCACTGTATTTCTTCTGAGCCAGCGCCAAAGCCACGACACAGCAGAGGACCGCGAAGGTTTTTGAAACCATCTAGTTCATAAAAATAAAAAAAAAATATTTTAAGTATTAAAAAATCTATTATAAAATTTTAAATTTACCTCTT
>JBAIZZ010000238.1:320626-355528 GCA_037355905.1 Heliconius aoede | reverse complement strand
ATTTTAAGTATTAAAAAATCTATTATAAAATTTTAAATTTACCTCTTTTAGGACTTACCTTCACGGCTTATAATCAGATACTTATGATTAATGCAGCTCAAGTCGGGTATTTATATAGTGACTGCATTTAATCTCCAAAAACATCAAAACCACTAAATTGCGTTCATTTTCATTTACACTTTGTACAAAAAAGTCATAAATACGCATAGGAGGTTCTTTTAAATTATTTTACATTGTTTCAAACAATAGAATTTAAAAAAAAATGCAATTATATAATCACGCTGTATTCGGGACACCACAGCAAGTTATGCAGAGGGAACCTAGTGTTAAGACACTCTGTTCTTCATTTTCAGCCGAATTCTGGAGGTATTACAGGTTAAGAGGCGGAACTCAACGTCCGGAAGATTCAATGAATCTCCCAGTGTCACTTACGAAAAATTCTACAGTCCCATAGGGCCACGAAGTACGATATTTTTATAGAATTATTAGGCATATGACATTCAATATTTATATTTGTATCCACTTTACTGAAGATAAATAACGCATATACGTATTAGGTAGTTTCTCCTGATTCTTTATGAGTATTTTTCTGCTTATGATAAAATAATTAATAAATTGTAACCAATCAAAAATTATCACTAAACTACATAAATCGATAATTAAAATAAAAAACTAAATATTATTTATTTATCTACATATATGTGGATTTAATTATTTTGCGTATTAGAACAACCTGTACAAATACGTCATTTTTTCTAAATAAATTTTGGTAGTTTCCATTGGCAATATAAAATCAAATACGTCAGATGGCACCTTGAGTTGCTCGCTAAGAACGAACCGTCGACGGCAGATTGACGCGTGTGAAGTAAGTATTATTAACAATAATTTGCAAGTAACTTTTCGTCTAAATATTAATATATGTTATTGTGTCTAAATATTATGTTATTTTATATAATAATTGTATTAATTAATTAATTGTTTTAAATTAATTGGATTGGTAAAATTTTCATGGCCCCGTTAAAAAAACGTTCTAAATTATATGAAAATATCAACTTCACGCTGTATCCCGCACACAGCAGGGTAGGCATAGGGAACCTCATGTTAGGACAGTCCGTTCCTCACTTTCCGCCAAATTTTGGAGTCATCGCGTGTTGAGTGGCGCGGCGTTGAGTTCCGCTAGTGGTGAGTCCGCTAGAGGTAAGTCTTAACACCGAGGTTTCTTCTGCCTACCCTGCTGTATGAAGGAAAAACGTGAATCTAATTAATGGTTATTTTAAAAAAATATTTATTACATATTATTAAGATGTTTGTTCTTTAAGTATTCATTATCATTGACGTGTATGTTTCTTTCGTTAAAGTAAATAATTAGGTATTGTTCTCAATAGGTATAGATAAAATAATATAATAATTAATTAATAATAAACAATAGTTAAAAATGTATAGTATATAGTTAATACTTTAAAATTGTGATATCATATATACTAACATAGAAATATATATAGAGAAATGAACATAAACGTAAACAAACATTGTAAGTTGAAGGGACGAGGAACATTATGAGGACCCAGGTCTCATTCACTCACAGAGTGGTCTCTGACCCAGATCTTACCTAGGAGCATGTTTAAAACAAACGACAAATCGTTGATATACTTATCTTTTGAACGTAGAGCTTACCTATTATTTTAGTAAAGCAAGAACCTCCCCTCTAAACATAAGGGAGAATACTTAAAATTTAATATAGCTTAGAATTTTGTTTTAAAAGTCTCATATCTTACTGTATAAGTTATAAGCTTAAATATAATTATTTATTTTTTATTTTTGTGTAATAATAATTAATTTTAATAATGAATGGTTTCCCACTTTCTCGCAAATCCTGGCAATATATGTATATATAGTATTTTTTATCTTAATAAAAAATATCAGTACGCTACATATACAGTAATAACTGATCAATAAACGGCTTCACCAATTTAGATACAGTTTTCACTTTTGTATTTTGGCCACCTTCCTTTAATATATATTAATAGTGTGTGTTTTACTGCTATAAATTCGAAAATAAAAAGTTATATAAATCTAAAGAATTTTGTCCGACGATATCGCTAAAAGTTTACTGTCTTATAGAATACATTGAAACTTTATTTTTCATTATATGAATTGTCTTTAAAATAACATTATTAGAACGCTTGTTATGTAATTTATTTAAGTTGTAAAAGTATCTCTATAGAAAAAATCTGTACAAAAAATATGTTTTCTAAGAAAAGATTTCTTAAAGTGTGGAATAACACTAAAAATATATTAAATATAAATAAGCGAGCAGACATAATAGAGCGCGTCGCTAGCTATTATGATTTTTTTTGAATAAAAATCTTTTTAAACATATAAATTTAATGCACAACAATCAAAATGGAAACAGAATAGCTTGGATCGTTCACTTGGGCTTAGTCTTCAGGGATGACAATGCCTTTCTCTCTCGCGCGATCTTCGTACTTCTTCCTCCAGATACCTTTAGGGTCATATTTCTCAGTCAGTTCTTTCCAGATGCTACGCTCGTTCTTTATCAAATGGTCGATAATTGTGGTAGTACCGTTTATTTGAGCTTCAGTGCACTTATCACAGCCGGTTTCGAGAGCGTCTTGAATGTGATCTAGAAAAAGAAAAAAAAAACACATGGTTCTTTATCTATTATTATTGAGCACTGTGACAACTATAATACATACATTGTGATTTATGAAATTATAACCCATTGAAAAACAATAAATAAATGTAGTTATATAAATTTTATTAGATAAAATAAAACCGGTCAAGTGTAGGTCGTTTGTCCACCGAGGATTCCGTACAAATTTCAGAATTGTATGTCAACGGGAAATACTGTTTATAAAAGTTGACAAACTTTTATAAACCCCGTTGACATTCGGGCGCGCACACTAATTTTGTATATAATTAAGTAGAATGCACAGATGTGCAATAGTTTCTATTTGTGAAATAAATTTCCATTTTTGGCTTTTTTTTCTTTATTTATATTGGAAGTTTCCTTTTGAGTACTTACTACGCAACAGTAAGAATACTCAAAAATATATAGATAGAGATAATTTTTTCTTATGCATAGCTTATCTGTAGTTTTTAACAAACGTTTATTCTTAAATAAAACAAAAAATCTATTGATTATTTTAATAGTCTGTGGTTACCACCAAGAAAATACTGTGGAGATGAGGTGGGGTGAAGTACCATAGATTATGAAGGTGATATGAAGTAACATAAGCACATAAAAAGGTAAGCAAATTTATGCCCGTAAGTTTGTTCGCGTGAACTTTTAATTCTTCAACGAATCAAGCATTTAAAATTAACTTCAGTTAAACAATTACACTATCATCATATCACATTATCACATCACATCAGGTCACATCATATTACATTACCCCGTGCAACGCCAAAGGAGCTGCAGATGCGTTGCCAGCCTATAAGGTGGGGTTGGGCCTCGGGGCCCGGCATTACCTAATGCGAAACGCAGTGTCAAAAGTCACTACTTCACGCCGGTTTTAAATGCCGGGGGTGGTAATAGTCCGGTCCAGTCTCTCCATGCGTGTTGCCATTACTGGCGACGTGACTCTACCACACGTACTTTAGTCGCCTCTTACTACACCGACAGTACCAGGGTGATCCTATTCTACGCCGGGATCACACGGCACACGGCATATTGCATTCTGTTTTTTTTTGTTTAATTGAGATTTACTCAAATTGACATTCATATTAATTAAGTTTCTTGACTTTCTATCTACTCACCCTTCAGTTCCTTGCCTTCTGGGCTACATTTGCCTTTGTCGAGGAGACAATTAGCATACGCGATCAGCAACCTTTTGTTATCCAATATCTCCTGAATATTGATGTTGTCATACTTGTCTGTGTATTTCTCCACAGCAAGTACCGACGCCAGGAAGCAGCAAACCAACACGAGAGACTTTGTAATCATCTAGTGAAAGATATTTTATTTTATAATATATTGTGTTAGAAAATATATATATATATATATATATAAAGGCTTATTTATTGAAAACTTGTATTTTCATTTCTTCGTTCTGGTGTCGAGACAAAGCGCGGCGGAGTCCCACAACTAAACGCTGCCTCCGCCCTGTGTGCGGCATATATTATAAAGATGAAAAAATAAATAAAATAAGGAAAAAATCAATGTGATCCATAGACTCACCATCGCAGTTTCACACTTGGTGACTTATGAATCAGTGCATGATGTCTCTTATATTTATAGTGCATACATCTCAGGCTTGATCTAGTTTGTCCCTGAGATCATTGTTTACCTACGTCCTAAGAGGTAAATACAGATATATCACACAGCGTCTGCCCATTGTTATCACATATACATACAGTTATCGATCATCATAAAAAAGTATCGAATAACATTCGAATTACAAAAAAAAATATGTAAACAGAAACAATTACGAGCGATAATATGTATATCTAATTATGTCATACATGCGAGTATTAGAAACATTTTATATATACAATGAGCAGGAACAATACATTTTAATATAGCTGTAAACATTTCCGTAATCAAAAAAAGCATATTATATATAAATAACTAAGTAAATCAAGTCAGTGAGTTTCACGCTGTATCCCGCACACAGCAGGAAAGGTAGAGGGATCCTCGTTGTATGAAACTCTGTTCCCCAGATCCCGCCAAATTTTGGAGGAATTGTGGGTTGAGTGGCTGAACGGTGGAACGGCGGAAACGGCCTTTCCCTTGACACCAGAGCCAAGAAATGGAAATATAAATCTTAAATAAATATTTCAATTGGGGATCGAAAATATAAACAGTCGGTTACTGTCACACTTTGTTCTCCTACGCCATGATTGACCTCAAAAAAAAAAAAGAAAAATCATTATGATATAATAAAATATTCAACAGACAACTATTTTTGACAGAGATCTTCTCCATACATATTTATAGAGTTAGTTTTTGAATTCACTTAAGATGCTCTTAATCATCAGGAATATTTTTCCTGATGATTAAGACCATCTAAAGTGAAGCAGTTGGTGAGGTATATAGTCCGTAAACGCTCATATCTTTTCATTGCATTGCATTTGGGAAGGCTGTATTTTTCTATGCTATGCTATGAATATTTTATATCAATTTCAGCTTCCTACTTCCACGGGATCTCGAAATAAATGGTCTCAACATTTGTCAATCCAAAATATCCATCTGGACCCATATGTTTTACTTTTAGGGTACATAATCCTAAAAACCACCCATTCTTGAAATAAATAGCAGCTTCAATTTAATCATTAAATATCATAATTAAAATTGTAACTATATAGATACGATTTAAAATAGTATATGTATTTTTTTGCTTTATATTCTTGTAGCATTCTGGAAAATTACCGTAAACTATTCCTTCAAGTGCATGTTATATTTTATTTATAGGGTTTAACTCACGATCACTTCCGTGGAATTTATTATTGAGCGTGAATAAAAATTGTCCTTATACAGTTCTAAGAAACATTTAATTTACTTAATTTATAATTCAGAAAAAAATACTTTTCAAAAATGAATCTTCTAATTTCAATTTTATTTTCGCCGTCCAATATTAAATGCGGCGTTGAGTTACGCGACTGCAACGCAATGCCTCCAGAATACGACGGAAAATTAGGTACGGACTGTCTCTACACTAGGTAAACCTAAAAAAAAATATATTTATTATGTTAGAACGGAAATTTATGCAAATAGACGAAATTATTTGTTTTAAAATTAACATATACTGGTATAGAACCTCCTATGTATATAGAGATATATAGAGTTTATATAACACAGCCAATGCATACGTGTCCAATACCTGCCCTACTACAACCAAATAATAATTATTTTCCAGTATTCAAGAAACATGTTTTTACATATAATATTCTAATGATAATATCTTTTAATTACATAGATATATGAGAATAATGTGTAGTTCTCGTCGAGCTTCGCTGTAAGAAAAAAAACATCAAAATCAGGTTACATTTGTACGATATTTTATTATAACTTAACTTGCGTGAAGTAAGTTACTTAAATAAGGGGAAACAGGTTGGATTACATTAAGTAGTTCATTACTATCTACAATAATATATTAAATTATAATACGTAGGTACATATTGAGGTAGTTTCTTTCCTTCGTGACGTAGTGGTACAAGGGTGTGACTGTAACACGACGGTAGTGGGTTCGATCCCCACTCGGAAGAATTAATTATTATTAATTAATACTTTCATTTCTTCGCTGTAACACCAAGTCAAAAGCTTGGCGTTCCGCAACTTAATATGCAATGTCTCGAAAAATTCGGCGGAAAGTGGGGAACGAAGTGTCTTGAGATTAGGCTACCACTGCCTACCCCGCTATATAAGGGATACAGAGTGAAGCTGATTTCATAACAAAATATTCAATATATATTCAATATGATAAAATATTTTTATTATATTTATTCGAACTTCGAGCACCAAAGGACTTAATTTGATCAGTCTAGTGTCCTCTACAAGGCTGTAGCTTTATTACAGTGTCTCTTCATTTCAACGTCAAGTGGCAGTCAGTCATCAACCATGAATGTAACAAACAATGTCTGTTTCGATCTTATATAGGTATCTATACCTGTTCTGGTCGTTTAAAAAAATATGTTCGTCTATAATATTTTAGCGATCAATTTAACGCGTTCCAATATAATAAATTGCGGCGTTGAGTTCCGCCACTCAAGGCGCAATGCCTCCAAAATTCGGAACGTGGAGAGCGGTGTCTACACGCGAGATACAGCGTGAAGCTGAAAAAAAAAAATATATTGAAAATATATTTGACATGTAATCGTAGTTTTAAGGGTCGCGTTTTATTCCGGGCACGGAAGTTAAGCGTCAACGTCTCCATTGTTATCAATTTCTTCATACATGCTCGGTGGTCCTCATCTACTTTTTAGAAGACACTCTTCCGCTATCATCGACAAGGTATTCTCGAAGGTCAAAAAATATATCTTCCTGCTTGTCTTATTACTCACATATAAATATCATATGTGAGTGATAAGTGAAACAGGAGGATACATTGTTTGACCAAATAGGATCAGCTTCACGCAGTTTCCATACGCCCATCGAACACAGCAGGCTAACCAGAGGGAACATGGTGTTAGGAACTCCGTTCTTCATTTTCCACAAAATTTTGGAGGCATTGCGTGTTGAGTGGCGGTACTGAACGCCGCGCTTTGCTTTGATACTGTTACGGCATTGTCCATTAAGACACTTCCAGTGTATTCTGGGCTTAATGGGCACGAAGTGTCTTAACAGTAGTTTCCCTCTGCCTATACTGCTACGGAAAAAAAATATAATACATTATAATGAATGACGCCGAGTGATATTATAGTTTCGATATGAAGGTTATATGTTAGGTAAGTACATTATATAATTACCTACTGGCGATACAAACAAAATATGATCATAATTGTATTATCCATCGCATTGACAAATGACTATTTGTATTGATTGTATGATCACTTTATACTTTGGGGCCGTCGTGGCGCAGCGGCACAAGGGTGTCAATGTAAAGCGACGGCTGTGGGTTCGATACCCACTCGGTGGTGTGAAATATTTATTTACGTGCGGGATACAGCGATAGTAGACCTTCTATCGCATCTCTGTCTTACATATACTTATGTAAGACACATTACAAGTGATTTGATATTAGGTCATCGAAAAATCACTCTATTCTGCCACTAAAAAGCAAAATTGAAAAAAACAAGCCGAAAAATTCTATTTAATCGCATAAAATTATAATAATTCTTTTAATACAGGTTTTTTACAACAATATTATAAAAAACGTCGTAATTGCATATGCATTCACGAGTGAATACAATTTAATTGTTATCTAGATTGTTCCACGGTGCTATGACGTAGATATACTGAATAATTATGTATCTAGTGAGAGAGGAGATTTTAGTGAGGAGGAGAGGGTTTGATTCCCACTCGAGGATATGGATTATTTAATAATTTGATTTGTCTGTAGTAGTTCTTAGTAGATACTACGTAGTATTAGCTTCACGCTGTATCCCGCACACAGCAGGGTAGGCAGAGGGAACCTCAGTGTAAAGATACTCCGAATTCAACGCGCTTTGCCTCGACACCAGAGCGAAGAAATAAGAATAAATAGAATAGTAGAATAAATATCGGAACTCGACTAGTGGTAGGTGGTCTTCTAAAAACTCATACAAGGAGAGAATGTTGTCTCATATATCATATACAGTAATTGTTTAATATTGTATTGATTAGTATATTGCACATGTACACTTATAATTTAAATATTAGTTAAATATAACTAAAAATGTCATTTTACTAATATTACATTAGTACTTGATTCTGGTAACTTAATACAAATTTTAAGCTAAGTATAGACTCGTATTAAATTTAAAATAATATTAAATAAAAAAAAAAGGTACCTATATATTTAATATATTTCATATACAGTAGTACCTATTAAAATGCATCCGTGCGACTTATTTTTTGTGAGTCAGAACGTGGCGTAAAGGAATAGGTCAAAGTCTAGAGTCTATAAATATGTGAGTTAAATAGAGACATTGTTGTTTAATCTTTTAGTTCCACGCTGCATCGTGCCGAATACTGGAGGCACGGCGTGTTGGGTGGCGGAACTAAACGTCGCGGTTTGCCTCGACACCAGAGTGAAAAAATTCAAATATTAAATATTTCATTTGCTCGAGTGAGAATCGAACCCAAAATCTGACGCGTCGTCGTCATGTCGCACGTTTGTGCCCTATATACATATAAAACTACGACTGATATTGTACGTTGTATATTGTCTCTAGGCAGTACTAAGACCATACTTATTGCTCTTAAACTTAAAAGAAAGCTTAAAACTTAAAAAACTCTGTAAATAACAGCACAGTGTAATTAAAACATTATTAAAGTGAATAATTCTATTGCTGGTTAAGCACTCGACCTTTGAAATATTTACGTGGTGCGATATTATTGTCCGTAACTACTTAATTATAATAAAATTATAATATCTTTCTGCAGTTTCACGCTATGTTTTGCATATACCAGGGTAGGCAGAGGGAATCTATTGCTAAGACTTTTCATAACATCAAAAATAATAATAAAAAAAATAAGCTCCACACTATCCCGCCTAGAGCAGGGTAGGCAGAGGAAACCTAGTATAACACTACGATCCCCACATTGTGCCGAATTCTGGAGGCATTGCGTGTTCAGTGGCAGAACTCAACGCCGTAATTTGCCTCACCACCAGAGCAATATAAATTTAAATAAATATTTCACTTCTTCGAGTGGGAGGATCAAGTCCACAACCAATATGTTTTCAGTCTCACTTTAAGCCTCTATGCCACCACTGGCCTCATGCACAAAGTATGTAGACACAATTGGTTGTGGGTTTGATACCCACTCCAGGGAATGAAATATTTATTTAAATTTATTTGCCAAAATGAATTTTAAATTTATATAAGTAAATACTTCATTTTACCGAGTGGCGATTATAACGGATTAATAAAAACTTTACTGTTTAACCCAAAAAATTATACTGCATAACGAGTGTTACGATATGACGTTATTTTTTTTTTTATAAATTAATTTATGAAATTTACCCAGATGAAGCAAGTAGGATGCGACTATTGACATTGTAAAGTGGAAAAAAAAGCAAACATAATGATATCTGTTTCGTAATAATACTTATTTTTCTTGTTTTTCGCTAAATACACTAACAAAAACATAACAGCTAAGGTAAAACAGCTAACGTTGTAAAGAATAAGTAACATGAAAATTTAAGAAAATAATGTAATTTATATCTCACGGTTCAAGGCTTACCAAAATTATGAGGCCATAATTATACTTTAAATATTTTATTTTAAAATCGAAGGGTGTTGAAAAACTGAAAAAATATATTATTGATGTAAAGTGCGATCGTGAGACTGTAAACACGACGGTTGTGGGTTCGATACCCATTTGGGGGGTGGGGGGTGGGGGGGGGTGTGTTGGTGGAATAAAATACTTAATATTATCATCACTTCGCTCTGGAAAATATGCTAAAAAAAATGCCTACCATGCTATGTGGTTGAAATAGTGTAAATATATATTCATATACCGTACATCCCGCAAATAGCAGCATAATGAAAATATTTTTTACTTCGAGTGAGAATCGAACCCAGGACCTCACGCCAGGAGTCAAACGATATCCTATTATGCCACAATTCCCTTAATTTTGTTTTTAATTATAATATGGTTGTTACTTTTAATGATATTATCATTCAATATCTGTAGGTGGTATATAAAAGATAAGATTTATGTCAAATAAATATTTAGTTATTATAATATTATGTATAATGTGATGGTGTAAAGACATATAATTTCTTACATAGTAACAACCTGACAATAACGTCACCAGTGACTAGCTGATATATAATTTAATTATGTTTTTTATATAAATTTTTCGTCTCATATTGTAATATAGTTAAAATATCGTTTGAGTGCGTGTCGGATTCGACATCGAGGGTTCTGAAACAATTTTAGGATTGTAGGCTAACGTAAGCTTATAAGAGTAGACAAAATTACCATGAGGGGCGTATGATGTCACTTTGTATGAAATGAATTACAATTACAAGTTTCTCATTATTTTTTTCTATTAAATATTAATAAATCAGCTTCACACTGTATCCCGCATAAAGCAGGTAGGCAGAGGGAACCTAGTGTCAAGACACTCCGTTTCCCACTTTACGCCAAATCAAGGAATTCCGTGCTGAGTCAGTTGTTGAGTACGGCGAATTTCAAAGCCGGGCTTTGCCTCTTTATACAGGGTTAATTATTTTTTATTTAATCCCTTTATAAAATGCGACAATAACGTATTCTTAGTAATATTGAAGATAAAACAATATATATAATTCTTAAAAATTTATTTAAGCGTAATTATAATAAATACTTAAATCATTCATAACCTTGAATCATTTGGTTGAAGTTTTAATGATTATAATAATAAACCTTGCAGCATATTCGGGAAAAATTCACACTTTTGCTTTTTTGCTTGCTATGTAGAGATATCATTTACCCTGCCATAAGAGAGCAGAGAGATTGAGTGAAGCGAATGAAAACACTCAGTACTCTGCGCGACTCAGCGTGTGACTAACTGTGTGTGACAGGTGCGATTCTTGCTCGAGGAATTGAAATATTCAATATTATCATTTCATGGCTCTGGTGTCGAGGCAAAGTCGCGGCGGTAAATTTCGTCACTCAACACACAATGCCTCCTGAATTTGGCGGAAAATTTTAATAAGTAGCTATCAAATACTACAATCATCAACAATAACACAATCAAAATCGGTTCCCCCAGTCAAAAATTATGAGGTAACAAAGAGAAAAAGAATTAATAAAATGATACATACATTAGAATGAACATATTTCTTAAATAATAAGCCAAATTACATATGAATTTCAATGGCGTTATGGAGTTTCAAAAGAACGCCTAACAGGTATAAAATAGCAAAGTTCTAAAAAAGAAAACGTGCAAATAATAACTTGAGGAAAATGCTAAATTTTTAATTAATAATCTTCTGGACAATATGGCTTCTACAAGTATTTATCAATTATTCCGAAAAACAGCAAGTAAAAAAAAAGTAAAAAAAAAACAATTCACTTTATTTAAAACTTAAAAAGACCAAATTTTATAATTTTCTCGAAGATTTTCTTGAACATCTCGTTGGTGTATCGTTGGGTAAGATACATAAGAGAATAGTAGCCACTGCTAAACTCACTTTTAATTACTAGAGTAAACCTCAACGTCTAATAAAAGATTGTAGAAAATAGTTATTTAATTTCATTTTATTTTATTGTAGTCAGCCATTATAGTAAAACGATATTATAGGTTTTAACGAATGTGAAATAAAAATAATTGCTTACTTTACGACACATAAATAAATACACACAGAAAATAAATATTATAAAAACTCGAATTTAGTATTGAATCGAATCTTTCAAAAAACGCTTGAAATTACACAAAAATTAAAAAACACATATATATTTATAAATTTTTGTAATTATATATATTTGTAAAACTCACTATTTTATGTTATAGTTAACTGTAGGTAAGTAAACAAAAGACGGAAGTAAAAAATATATAGATTTTCAGTTTTTTTCCTTTGTAGAGGGCAAATCTTAGAACAATAAAGAAGTTCTAGGCCATAGCCGTACTTAACTCTATTATTATAATTTTTTAATTACGTTTTTTTTTTGTAGCGTAAGCAATGCTGAGTCAATATTCTACTAAATTGTATTAAAAACTTACTAAATATAATAGATATTTTATCCAATTATTAATGTCCATTCTTATGAGTATGCTATACTGTTATATTTAGATAAAAATAAAACCATAATACAAATAATTTATTTTTTGTATTAGATTAAAAGAGAGCTTACTCATACAGAATGGTCGTGGTGTATTCTTTCTATTTACACAGATAAATCGTCTTTATAATATATATATTTCTTTTACGAATGGAATAAATTTACATGATTACACAGTAATGAGGCATATTAAAAGTTATAATTGTCGTCTTATAAACGTCTTCTGAACTAATTATATGTGTACATAACCATATTATATATAGTTTTGATTAATGATAAGCCAATACCTAATTTATATAACATAGCAAAGGAGACATCATACGTCCTCTAAATATATGGAATGGCAATCTATTAATAAGTATTTGATGCTATATCTGCCATATATAACTTCCATCTCCATATTCAAATAGCGGAAGGCAAGGTGAGGAAATGAATGTTTCTCCCATTTCTCTGAGTGGATATCAATCATAGAACCATCGCGAACACTATCAGACTTTACCAACCGCGGCACCACCATATTAAAATAAAATTGCTGTTTTTCATAATATTTTTTTTTTATCTCGGATTAAATTATGAGGACATAATTTTGATTCGTTTTGACTTATGATATTTGTATTTCATAAATCTAAGCGTCATATATACATGGTAGAGATAGTTGATCGAAGTTCCTAAGGTAGTGTTATTGCTATCATATTATATAACCTTCGTGTAGACGTCAGAGTTTACATCGAGATATGAAATAAACTTCGATAACGTCTTATAGCTATATATTTAATTAAAAGGTGTCTTAATACTGGGCTCCTTCTGCCTATCATGCTACATGCGGGATTTTATTGTGTGTGTCATAAATCAAGACGCCAACAAAATATATAAATTTTGGGTTTGGTGATGGATAAGCGGTGGTTTTTTTACCTCTCTTCCCGCCAAATTCATTTCCTCGAGTGGAAATCAAACCCACAATATTCAGGCGTCAAGAAACATAATATGTTACTTTTTCATTATAAATTTACCTTATAACTATTATAAAACTGACGCTATAGTGGAAGACATAAAATAATTATAAAGAAAAATTATAAACTTGTTATTTATTTTCTATTTTAAATACAATTATTTTTCCTTGAATATACATACACTTAGCGTTATGCGTTTTCATCTTATACTATTATATATAAAAACTACAAAATAAGGTTCCAAAAAACATGTATAACAGTAATCTATTGAATAATGTATTCATAATAAATAATAAATAGCGACAAAAACCGAATATAAATGTCGTCAGCTTCTTACATGATCAACGGAACCGATGGTTTTCTTACACGGGAAGCCATTGTCCAATGACTTGATCAATGATTCACAGCCCTTCAATTGTTGTAACGCCAATAGCGCAACTCTTAATAATACTCGTTCTCTGCAGTATAAATATCCTTAGCATAGCGTGAAAACCTCACAGCTAACTCAGATTCGATCAGTGAGCATTATCAGGATCGTAACACAGGTATGTAAACTATAGTATTTAATTTTTTTTTTATCTAGTCTCTCTTAGAAGATAAGATGATAACGGTGGATAGATCTGCGGTTTTTCTTTTTTTACCCATATATTTTCACAGTAATAATATTTGCCTTATTATAAAAGAAAAATTAGTATTTATTATTCGGGATAATGGATTATTTTTATTTCTTTGCTCTGGTGACGAGGCAAAGCGTGACGTTAAGCACCCCTGCTCAACTCAATTCAAAATAAGCTTTAATTTGTTCTATTTAATTATAATATATAAAAATATTTTTATAAAATAATCTAAGCCGAGAAATGATTTTCTATTCCTACGATTTTTTTTATTTTCTATCTGTGTTAGCAGAAACGTCACTGCTTTTCCAACTCAATTCAATAAATTTGATCTATTAAAACAATTTCATATAACAAAAATATTAAATTTCTTTGATTAAAGTTAGTTCTCACGAAGAAGTAATTAAAATAATGATATGTAAAAGATACTCCCAAGCATTCATTACTAGTTGCCGAGGTGGTCTAGAGTGTATTCATTTAACTGTGAATAGGTAATATATCTCTATTCTTTTTAAGCTTCACGCTGTATCCTGCACGTAGCAAAGTAGGCAGAGGGAACCTAGTGTTAAAACACTCCGTTCCTCACTTTTCGTCGAATTCTAAAAGCATTGAATGTTGAGTGGCGTGATGTTTTTCTCCTTACCAGAGCGAAGAAATAAAATTATTATTTTTTTATTTCCTCGAGTAGTCGTTTTCAGTCGCACTCTTGTACTCCTGCGCATGCGCCTTCACCCTATACTTGATGCTGCATAGCTTGTTATACGTAACTTAAATGGTAATTATAGCATTTTTAATATAAGATAGATATATATAGAAAAATATATTATTTTCTTCATCTGAATAATTAATCAATCTGCGCACAAGCATTTCCAACACAATTTTCTTACAGTGCGTTTTGCAATTTGCACTTGTATGTAAATAATATGAACGGTTCTATTATGCGGGAAGGGAGCGACAATAGCTTATTATCTAACAATAAAACAATAGACTATTACGACAATTAAGATATTAGGGTTCCTGGTATGTACTAGTAGTCTTGGTGTTAAAAATTTTATTCTGCAAATTTTTCGTTATCGAAGTTTATTTTATATCTCGATGTGAACTCTGACGCCTGCACGAAGTATATATAATATAATACGAATATGACTACCCTGGAGACTTCGATCAACTATCCAGGTCGAATGCCACGTGCAGAATTATTTATTTTTATTTACACTCGTTTCTTTTTTCAGGCTAAGCATGAAGTCCGTAATTCTAGTTGCATTGATGTTTTTGGTGGCAGTAGCATGGGGCAAACCAGCGTCTACTTATACAGATAAATGGGACAATATCAACGTAGATGAAATTCTGGAATCCAACCGGCTTTTGAAGGGCTACGTCGATTGTTTACTTGACAGAGGCCGGTGTACATCAGATGCGAAGACCCTAAAGGAAACATTACCTGATGCTCTGGAACATGATTGCAACAAGTGCACTGCGAAGCAAAAATCTGGTTCAGATAAAGTCATAAAACATCTGGTGAACAAGCGTCCAGAGTTATGGAAAGAACTATCTGTTAAGTATGACCCGAACAACATCTATCAAGAGAAATACAAGGACAAGATTGAAACTATCAAAGAAAAAGCCTAATTTTCTTATTTCCTTTTAGCTTTCATCTTCCAAAATTTTTGTATTTGTTTTTTTGGATATAGTATGATCGATGTAATTTGTACAATAAAATTCTTTGTTTTGTAATTCTTAATTATTTATTACATATACAACAGTATTTTGTTAAGAAAATTAATCTTCTTTTATAAAATTATCAAAATTCTGTCTATATTTTTTATTTTGGTCGT
The DNA here is from genome assembly GCA_037355905.1 of Heliconius aoede. NCBI lineage: Eukaryota > Metazoa > Arthropoda > Insecta > Lepidoptera > Nymphalidae > Heliconius > Heliconius aoede. The sequence goes on along the minus strand of JBAIZZ010000238.1, from coordinate 339,756 downwards.
ATTTGTCAACCAGCTGGTCCCATGCATCTGGATGACTTTGCATTATTGCCCTTATGACTTGTCGAATCAGTTGCTTTTGTTTTGGACTACATTTTCCACACGTAGTTTCAACAGCCTCCGGAATAGCTTCTAGAAATATTTAATAATAATATTAATTTTAATATGTACATATAGATATATCTGGTAGTAAATTATAAGGATAAATCAAAATATTACTTTTAAAATCCTTAGCTTCTGGTGTGCAAGGCCCTTGATCTAAGAAGCACCTGGTATATCCTAGCAATATTCTGTCATTTTCCAGTAAAGGTTGTATGTCAAAATCATCATATCTTGAGCTATAAAAATCCGTTAAGACCGAAGGTAAAACTATTATAAATGCTATAAAAATCTTCATTGACTGAAACAAATAATTATATGCCCAATCATGTTTATTACTCATACTTTTAATAAATAATTAAATACCGTTTTTATATAATTACTAGTGCTTTAAACGTGGCTTCGACTGCTTATATTTCTTTGCCTCAACATCAGATCGAAATAATTAAAATATAAATTTAAATAAATATTTTCTTTCCTCGAGTGGAAATCGAACCCACAACCAGTCCATTTTACAGTACACTTTGTGCCCCAGCGCCACTACTAGCCTATTATGTAAAGATATAATTTCTATTACATAACATTATAATTATAAATGAAAAAACTTAAAGAAATATAATAATGCAGATATAAAAGTGTATAAAGCCTTTTTAGGAAATCCACCTAAGAAAATAACAAAGACAGCATGTATTATGATAAATATTCAAAGATATAAATAATATTTATTATTTTACAAATATATGTAAGCACGTTGAGGCCAGTCGTGGCGCAGGGGCACAAGCGCGCGACTGTAAACAATACATGTTGTGGGTTGCATTCCCACTCGAGAAAAAAAATCGTGGACAGTTCAAGTTTTCAGATAAACATAAATAGGATACATGCTACCAAGCTAATATATCACGCTGTGTCCTGAAGACAGCAGGGTAGGCAGAGGGAACTTAGTGTTAAGACACTCCGTTCCTCAATTTCTGCCGAATGTATCTGGAGGCATTGCGTGTTGAGTGGCGATTTATACTTTGCCTCCACACCAGAGTGAACAAATAAATATATAAATCTAAAAAAATATTTGATTACCTCGAGTGGGTATCGAACCAAGAACCAGTCGCGTTTGCAGTCAAATTTTGGGGCCCTGAACCATGACTGGCCTAATGTTTATCTACTTAATGAATAATTTAAATATAAACATTGTATTTCTATTTCAAAACAAAATAATCTTGTAAATTATATTAAGTCAAACATTTATTAATTACTTACATATGTTTAAAAAAATGGCCTCTTAGCTAAAAATACTAGCATGACTAAAGTCTATTCCAGAACCCCACAAGTATTTATAAAACACAGGTCTGTTATTACGTGAGTATACAAAGAGTAACCGTCAATTTACTATCTTTGGAATCGAGGGGCCAATTACTGTATCCATAAGATGTGACAAATGATACTTAATTGTTATCGATTCATAATCTTTACATTCATAATGCAATATAAACATAATTTTGTGTGAGGCTTAGCATCTGATTAGAAATTCGATGATTCGAGGTTCGAATCCCACTCAGACACATGAATTATCTTCAATAGCTTGGTGCCGTGGCCGAAAAAATTTTAAACACGCTAAAGACTAATGATTTGGCGTGCGCTAGTAAAAGTTTGTAATAATTTTTATTTGCAGTAATAATATCTAAGTAAATATAAGTTTAAATTACAAAATTTCGATCTTTTTTTCTTTATTTCTACTGCAAATTATCACTTCTTGCCATATTTCATAGCTGTACGTCTTCGGAGAATATCTTATATGCTGCGATATACGCGGCGAAAAAAATTGACAAGCTTAAGTTTTCGTATGCACACAAATATATTTATATAAAATTGTATGCTACAAATATAAATTTGTAATATTTGTTTCTATAAAGATAACGTAAAAAGATAAATATAAAGTGTAATTATAATTACTCACTTGAATACCAATCAATATTTAAAAACAATAAAAAAATATATATTAAGTTTTGTATATCTATTGTCAAAATAACGTCAAACTGCTTTTTGTACAGATTTCTTAATATTTTTTTTTGTAAATATATATAATATTTCATACGGTTATCATCATGCCAGTTGATTGTCAACGTAGCACAAGTGGGGGCAAAGGCAATATAGGAATGTTCACTGAGAGAGAACCAAGAATTTGTGCAGCTGGCCTACCAACAGCTCAGCCTGATGATTTTGTAAAAGATAGTCTGCAACATTACTTATTGAAAGACGAAGTTGATGCTTTGATAAGTGACGCTATTAAGCCTGCAAAGAAACCTAAACCATTGCCGCCATTACGTCGTCCCATACCACTTGACAAACGATTTGCTGGACCATTTGGGCAGGTTGCGGAACTCGTCAATCCTCCAATAAAAACTAAATTTCAGACTTTGGTAGATGACCTTAAGGATACTCCGTATTCTTCATATTGGAAACAACCTCTTGGTGAAACTTCCGACCAAGTTCCAATGTTACCTGAAGGTTTTGATAGGTTTGGAACAACTTTTGGCAAAAAAACTGATTTTCATGGCCGTCTATATGACATTGTAATGCCAAAAGAGCCTATGTTGTATAGTGAACGTCAAAAAGCTAAAGAACCAGGTATTCAAGTTGCCCGAAATTATTGTAATCCTCCTTTTAAGCCTGATCTGACATATGGTCACAGGACGTTTGTTGACAAGCGCGGCTCCTATGCCAAATGTTGCGTTACTGATGACAGAATCTTGCTAGGAAATAGTCGGTGTACTATTCTAAACAGCATTCAATCTAATATTCAAGAAATAAATCAACCTAGAATAAGTACTGTGCTGGCTCCAAATAATAATATTAATAGTGTACCAGAAGGATATTCCTTCGGAAAAGTGAGTGTGTATGATAATCTCCCTGAGTGCTTAACATTTTGTGATATTAATCCGAACAAAGATTTTTATAGAAATTGTTTAAAACATCTGAATACTCTTCGAAAATGCTTATCTGTTCGATTCCTGCCAACATTTTTTCGTAAATTTTATTTAACAATAAAATTTCATGATAAAGAAAAATCAGGCTGGCTGCAAAAAAATATTGTTTACAACGAGTGTGCACTTAAACTTATACGATTTGATTCTGCGTTAATAGAACCGTTGCTGTCTATATGGAAAGCCTTTGATGGTACCCACATTGAATACAAAATATTTGTCCACATTATCAACTATAAAGAACCTTTACCCGATCTTCCTAAAATATTGGATTTACCCGAAGACTGCATTGACTTTCGAACAACTTATACTGATATGGTAAAGCCTGGGCAAGAAGAAAACCGTCTACCAATGGCGGGACTACCATCAGGTCGATATTTTGATTTAGATTATCCTATAACACCAGAAAGATGTTGCAAAGCTGATAGAACGTGTTTGCCTCAAGAATCTGATGCTAAATCTTGTCTTTGCCCAAGTATTTTAACACTTTTACATGTTAATCACAGAGACATGTATGCTAGTCGTAGTGCAGAAATAATAAAAAATGTTTTTGGAGCCGCCGGTATATCTTTGAGTGAAGATATATTTAATAACGTTTGGGAAGAAGCAAAAAAATATCATTCAGAAGGGCTAGTGTGTTATGAAACATTCCGTAGGGCTTTGGATGCTTACACAAAAAATATCAAATAAAATTACAAATACAGAAGTATAGAATTTTATTTTATGTCAAAATTGATATTTTTTTTAGGTCCAAAATAATATAAATAATAAAAATATAACCTGTTTTATTATTAAATTTTACCCCCTTAATTTTAACTTAAGCCTTAAGAAATTCCTCAAAGGCTTTGCGATATTTTCCCTGTGGATCATAGTGAGCAACAAGCTCTTTCCAGATTTGAGGGTGCTTTTCTTTTACTTCTTTTACCAATTGCCTTCCCAATTGCTTTTGTTTTTCAGTACATTTAGCACACCCTGTATCCAACGCTTCAGGGATCTTATCTTAAAACAAATATATATTTACATATTTCAATTAGGTATTAATACAAATAAATACAATAAGGAAAACCTTTCAATGCGTAAATAAATTGGCTTTTAGAATTATACTGATTTTGTAATAATAATCTAATTATGATCTTGAATTTGTAATATTTTGCCGCCTTAATTTGAGGTGTAGGTTAAGTTGTAAAGGTGAAATAGACATATCTAATTTTTCACTGCATGATTTAACAATAATCACAAAATTGTTTAACAAAAAAATTTGAGGCCGTCGTGGCGCAGCGGCACAAGAGTGTGACTGTAACGCGACGGTTGTCCGTTCAATCCCCACTCGATTTTATTTGTTTTATATTTCCATTTCTTCGTTCTGGTGCCGAGGCAAAGCGCGGCGTTGAGTTCTGGTATAACTCAACACGTAATGCCTCCAGAGTTCAGCAGAAAGTGGGGAACGGAGTGTTTTTACACTAGGTTCCCTTTGCCTACCCTGCTGTGTGCGGGATACAGCGTAAAGTCGAAAATAAATAATTAAATAAATTTGAAATATGTCTAGTTTTGAGTATTGACCGTTGCTCTAGTCAAGGAAAAGGATTATCAAGGACATCAGGTTCATACTATAATAATTTTTTTTAATAAATCGAACCTGTATTTCACACACACAAGTGTGTCAAAATTTTGTCAAAAAATTTTGGCACACCATAAGAATATTTTAATTTCTTACCTTTAAGTTTTTTGACTTCAGGAGTACACGGTCCCTTATTGATTAAACACTTAGAATAAGACGTTAAAAGTCTATCATTGCCCAAAACTTCAGAAAGATCTATATTATCGTTGGAAGAGTCGTATTTCTCTTCGGCGAAGACCAAGGCGATGGCACAGAACAAAAGAATGATCTTCATATTGTAGCCCGATTTAATACAACAATGTGTAAATTACAATGCCATATGATCGGAAAAACTCCTGTTTCTGTATTTATATGGCTGACCAGTTATTTCTAGGAAATACCGGCAATGGTAAATATGTTTAAGTAATTGTCTAACAAGTTAATCTGTCCTTGTTAAAGCGATACATTATAATCTAACATAGAACTGCATTTTCATGTTAATATTAATTCTTGTGGTCAGTGGAAATGTAATGGTTTTGTTTTGTTCTTCTTTTTTTATCTTCACACTGTATCCTTGTATCAAGCACAACAGGTGGAAGAATCCTGGGAACTTGGTGTCTGATGATTAAGAAAAAAACCACAAACAAGTATTCTAAATAATTTATTGTTATTTTATAAATGCGTCTTAATAATACTTGTATAACTTAATTCTATATCAAATGACGGCAACATTTTAATTTAAACGCCTCATGTAGAATATTCAATTTGATCAATCGAGAATATTCTGCAAAAGCTAATTTTTTATTTTTATTTTTTATTAAAAATCATTTTAAAAAAATCTTGCTGTCATTTGTATAATGAAATATTAAACTAAATTTAAATATATTTTAACTTACTATCTAAACACCAGTAACTAAGAAGGAATATAACGCGGCTCTGTTCTCTTGCGTTGGATCATATTTATCCAGGAGTTCTATAAAACGAGGTTCGCTCTTTGACTTGATGCCGAGGAGCAGTTTGCGGACTACAGCCTTTTGTTTTGGCGAGCATCGACCGCATGCTGTTGTTAAAGTTTCTGGTAGAGCTCCTGTAAAATATGTAAAATTTAATTATTATATTATAATTAATCATTTCATCAATCAGTCGTGGTACGAGACTGTAAATGTGACGTTTGTGTGTTCGATTTCCATTGGAGGAAATGAAATATTTAATATTTTTATTTTCTACCACTTATAATGAGGCAAAGCGCGGCGTTTGATTCCGCCATCCACATTCCAAAATGCGTTCAGAATTCGGAGAAAAGCGGAGATCGTAATTGTCTAATGGATTACAAATCCTTTGTGCGGGATACAGCGATTAACAATATTTAAATTGAAATCACATAAAAAGTATATAATTAAAAATATAGTTAAAATTTATATTTATTACAATTTTACAAGCCACTTTAGGGAAAAGAGAGCCTTGGTACTAATATCTGGCTACTCTACTATACAGAAACAGTTTGAAATTCCTTATAAATTCTTATTTTTTCGATGAAATATTATAACTAACTTATTATTTCTTACTTATTATAATATATGAGTCACATAATATGTAAAGTTAGTAAAAAAAAGACATTAATAAATAATACTGCATTCCCCCGAGTGAGAATCGAACTCACATCCGTCTTAAGCACGCTTGTGCCTCTGCGTGGCGGCCACGGTGAATAAACAACTATTTGAGATAATAATATCAATAAATAACAAACGTTAAGGTTAAGAAGACGATGGCACTCACGCTTAAAATTCTTGCCGTCCTTAGTGCAGGGCCCTTTGTCCATGACACACTTGTAATAGGCGAGTAGTATTCTGTCGTTTTGTATTATGGAATCTGCATTGAAATTATCATATTTGTTCACAAATTGTTGGTACTGCTGTGCCGCACAGGACGCCACCACCGTCAGCGCGCACAGACACAGAAACCAGTTATTCATTTCCTGAAGTAAACAAATCAAAATTGTTAGAAAAAATACAGTGGAACGAAGTTCGAAGCATCCCGCACATGGCAGGGAGGCATAGGGAACCTGGTAGTATTAAGACACTCTGGTCCCATTAAGACACTTCCGTTCCACACTTTCTTGAAGCATTGCATGTTGAGTGGAGAAATTCAAAGAATTAACGAAGGTAATTTGCCTCGTTTGTTTTGTTTGTCACTCAAATTAGGACAGTGTCATGTTAGGATATTTTTAAATTATAGAAAACAAAGACAAAAAGAGCGGTGTGTTAGAATGCAACCCCACAATGCAACGCGATGGTTGGGAGTTCGATTACTGGTTGACTTGAAAAGGTAAATATTGTTAGATAAAATTCCGTAACATTTGACAACCCATGTGATATTTTTAAACTTAAATTAACCAATTGTCAGGATCGTAGTTACTTATCATTATATTTTATATAAAATATTGTATATTATTTATTATACTTGGAAATAAAATATTAGTTAACAAAAGAAAACGACTTCGAACAGTAAAGTATGCAAATTTAAGACTTGTACGATTTTCTCAAGTATAACAGTGATAGAATTAGAACACAAGAAACGCCAGCTTTCAAATAACAAAATAATCATCAAAATCGCTCCACTTAGTCGAAAGTTCTCAAGTAACACAAGAAAGAAAAAAAAATCGAACTGTGAACCTCCTTTTGCAGATGTCGGTTAAAAAAATTAACATTGCTAGCACGACATTTGAGAAAAACTAACGTTGCGCTTTGACACGATAATTACACGGTTTTCAATAACATTTATCTAGAAGTGTTCAGCAATTAATCATGTTATATATTTACTATAATAAATAATCGTGGATATTATTTGCATTTACAGTTATTGCTATAGTATCTTGAATTAATTAATATATAATATATACACAATTAAATTAAAAATAAATATTATATAACAATTTGTTTTAATTATAATTTTCTAACAGAATTAGAAAAGCTTAATGCAGTCTTTTTTTTAATATAGAGATTTCTTAAACACTTTTAATACATTAATTTCACAATAATATTTACTAACTGTATATTACTTACAATACTTAATTCAAACTCTTGCAGAACAAAATAACCGATTTCAATAATAACCCGGTCATCGCTTTCGCATTTACTTTCTAGGCTTAGAAAAAATTCGGTACTCACTGTCGGATGAAAGTGTGGTAGCCCGTCGGAGTCCTTCTGTGACGGCGGCCAGCGTCGTTGTGACAGTGGGGTTGCATTTCTCCAAAGTCTAAACCAGTCCCAGATCGTGGAAGAGGTCGATATAACGGAACGCATACTAAACGTACGCCCGGAATCGAAGAAAGTGGACGGAAAGGCCGCGATGTAACGTCAATGTTTATTATTCATCGTTATATATATCACCTACGTATCTTGTAGTAATGTCCTAGAGTTTTTAAATTTATTTTCCTGTATTGCCTCTTTTGTTGGTAGAGAATTTTGATAAAGAAAGTTGAAGATTAAAGTATTAATAATAATTAATAATAATGTCTGCATTATGAGTAGAGAGTAGAGAATTGAACATTGATTTTGATAAAAATAATTATCATCTAAATACATAATATGATTCCCTAATAAATATAAAAAGAAAGAGAAAGAAGAGAAGAAGAGACAAAGAAGAAAATAGAGTAGGCCTCTATTTATTATTTATTAATAATGAAAATGAATTATAGACTTTGAGCATTTACTTCTAGTATTCTTCATTTATTGATGTGATTTTGAAGTAGTTTCATGAAATGTAGAACACGTACTCCGCATGTCCGCATGTACATAGAAAGCAGAGCTTGAAAAACAAAAAAATAAGTTTGTTTTTCCTTTTTGTTCATTTTAAGCTAAAAAAATATTAAAAAAAAAAAATCTTCACAGCTTCACGCTGTATCCCGCACAGCAGGGTAAGCAGAGGGAGCCTAGATTTAAGACATTCAGTTCCCCACTTTCCGCCGAACTCTGGAGCCATTGCGTGTTGAGTGGCGTAACCCAACGCCGCTCTTTAGGCTATAACAGATAAGATACCTAGTAATTTGTTTTAGAATATATATCGTTACTACAAATTAAATCGTAGAATATGTAGTTCACTTTAAAGTAAACGTTTATCTGTAAAGCAAATATAAATGTATTAGCTGTCGTATACGAGACTTCCTGTAACTGCGACAACATTTCTTCGTAAAATGGTAAAAGTGTTGTTCTCACCAACTGCAGCGGATTGAGTTTTAAAGAAATCTAAACAGGTTTGCGGAGTCATTATACTCGATCCTCAACACCGGTTGCGTTACTTGTGTTGAATCCTTAAATATATTTTTTTCCATTTCTTTGTTTCGGCCACCGCGACGTGACTCACCCAGCGAATTATAGCTGTTGTTGAATGTACAACAACATTTTTGATTTGGTTCCTGAATACGGTATATTAATTAATTTACTGGATCTTATTATTAATACAATTTGATAATTATTTATTTTAGTAATTTGGTGAAATTTGTTGAATTGTGTGGGATTTACCTATATCCACCGTCTCTGTTATCAAAATAATGTTTATCAGCTTCACACTGTATCCCCCACAATGCAGGGTAGGCAGATGGAACCCAGTATTAAGACACTTCGTTCCCCATTTTTCTCCGGATTTCTAGAGACAATGCGTCAACATGTATTCAACTTCATTCAACAGTGGCGGAACTCAATGCAGCAAAAATAATATTAACTATTAAAAAAACAAGAAGTAAAAACAGCCTTGCTATAGAATAGGATATTTTGTTAAGCCTACAACAATTTTATAGCAATTACTTTTGTACAATATTTGTCTCAAGGTTTTAGAACTACGCCATAATAGTTAAAGCAAGTGTACAAGCATGTGAATTTGCAATAATTATCTTAATCCTATTACATTAAAATTAAAAATTTATATTCATGAACTTGTAGGTACTTGTAACCGTACCTTGTAACATCATTGTTTAAGCAAAATAAAAATATTAATCGGCAACGGAGTGTTTTAACACTACGCTCCCCCTGCCTACTCTGCTATCAGATCATTCTTTATATAGTTTTTTTTTTATAAGCCAAGTTAATTTAAAACTGATTAACTTAACCGACTATTTAATGTTTCTTCACCATTTTCTTTATTTTTATTTTTATATTCAATTTTGTACAATAACATTTAGTAAAAGAAAATTACTTCCGTCCTAAAATTCGATCATAATAAGCATCTCTTTTTACATTATTTTCAATTATTTTTCCATTGCCATGTTATATAATACTTCATAAAGGTCAAAACGATTTTAATAAAACGTTTACATAAACACTAGTTTCTGTTCGCAACTTCTTTTGCGTGGACAATTTCCATTCTAGAGATACTACTTATAAGTATATAAGTGAAAAAGAATATTTAAATGGAAAAATTGCAATGACTATCCTACCCAAGCATTGTAAATACACACATAGAAATCAGTCCATTACTTCCAAAAATACTATTTATAATATTTTTTTCATTAAAATATTTAATGTACAAACATACTTTATGTACCTTTAAAATAGTTAAAAGGTAAAATAATGTAGTCCGAGGGTAGGATTACGGCTTAACCATATTTTTTGTTGTAAATTTATTTTAATTGCTTTTGTATCTTCATGCGTTCAGATGTATTTATATTTTTTATGTATATCATTGTTCCTTCTTAGTTCAGTAATAAAACATTATCATAAGGAAAATTCACTTTGACTAGTTTAACTTCCGTAGTAATGATTCACAGATGCTTATAGCGACTATGAAAGTTCTGACTTCTATATCGTATCCTGAGCCTACCCTAGCACCCTGGTCTGGGTCCTCGTCCTCCAGTGGTCCTAAGTGTCTGAAAAGGGAACCTGGGGAACCATGTAAATCATATTTTAAATTTAAAGAAAAAAGAATGACGAGTTAATATAATATCTCAGTTAAATCCACCATCGACTCCTGTACTATGAGATCGAAATAAATAAACTATACTATAATAAGTAATTATAAAAATTGACATGTTCCATTTATTTTTAATGTATATATACGTATGTACATATCATATTTTATTTATCTTTCTATTTGAAGAGTCACTTTTACTAGCAAGTAAGTATTAAACTAAAAATATATTTTCTTTTACTTCTAACAGGGCTCTTGTCATGATTCGTGATATATTTACGTGAATTTAATCTAATTATTTTTCCTTGTGTAAGCAACTACTATTTACTTTTGTCTATTCCTAACGATTTAAAGAGTTTTTAAGCATAAAAATAATATTTTCACAAGAGAAGAGAAATTAGTTATATTTTTTAGGGTTTTCTAACCAGTTTATATTCATTTTATCATAATGTCGTTCATTTGATAACGTTACATATGCACATATGTAGGTATGTAGGATAACGTAATATTATATATTTCTTATATTAAATATGTTATATAATATTATAAGTTTGAGATAAGATCAAAATAAAAAATAATTTAAATCAGTTATTCTTTAATTATGGCGTTTCGAGGGTGTCTTATTAACTTTATCAATGTTACGGGGTATGGAAAACGCACATAGACCATCAAATTTGAAACTTGAAATTGGCACTTTCCTATAATTTTTTTGTATGTGAAGAAAATTTTTACCTCTTTTTACCGTACAGCCTCCTCTGTTGGTTCTTCACACCACGTGTTTGGTACGCCATCATCAAATATCTCATTTATTACATACATATTGCATTTAATATTCTTTTCAGGCTTGCAGAATTTTGAAAAAAAAATTATCACGTTAAGAAACAACTTCGGAATAAGAGAAAATATCAAAAATGTTGATGCCATACTTGATTTTACTCGTGACTATGTCATACACAGTGGAATGCTGCGACGAGAAATTTGACAAAATAGATGTTGACAAAGTTATAAACGATGAAACATTGTTTAATTCTTACTTAGATTGTTTTCTAGATAAAGCTCCCTGTACCGCCGAATATGCGTCAGAATTCAAAGGTATTTGTTTTCATTATTTTTAATGAAACTTCTATCAATTTAAAATCGATTTTCTCATTGTCTTAATGATAGAGCTTTTTTTTAAATAATAAGAACTGCAAGATATAATTTCGTAGTAAGTTCCAATATAAAAGGTTTGACAAGGATTGGTATACCTTGACAATAGAGTTACTTCAATATTTTTTTTTTAATAAAGTATGATACTATCGAGGCATGGGCAAACTTTTAGCATATTCAAATTGTAAACACGTAAAAATAAAATATTAAATATATTACCGAAAAATAATTTATAACATACCAATCTATGTATTTCTATTTATAAGGCCACAATTTATAAAGTTATTCTATACTCATTCATTTTTATTTTAAGCTCTTTTACCGGAAGTCTTATCGGACGCGTGCGCAAAGTGCTCCAAGTTACAGAAGAACAATGTGAGAAAAGTATTCAAAGAAATATACGAAAAGAGGACAGACGACTTAGCGGAATTCCAAAAGAAATATGACCCGAAAGGTGAGAACAAGGGAAATTTTTTATCAATACTCCAAAGCAAAGAAGATTGATAACAGGATCTAGCCACACTACCATGTTAGCTCAAATACGACAAGACGACAACATATATCAAATAATATAAATAATGAGTTTTATCTTCTTTTTAATTAATAAAGGATCTGTTAAACTATAGTTTGTAAATTATTATTACCTTGTATATAGAGTATTTCGACAGCTATAAGTATAAAAAACCATTTTAGCAAACAGGAGAGCGTGTGCAAATTTTCAAAAATGTAAATAAAATAGCGCGAGCGCGTTAGACATTTATAGTGAATTCGCGCATTTCTGATAACCAAAAATCTGACGAGTAATTAAGGGAGGGTATCATTCATAGAAACGAAAATAGATAAAAAATAAATATTTTAATCTTCATCTTCCCTGGTATCGTCTTCAAAATAGATTTTCACTCGGTTGATTCTCGTCTTCATTCACTTAAGTTATAAGAGTTGTATTACTTATGAGTGTTATTTGAACCTACAACTATCAAGTGTAGAGTCGGGTTCATTGCGCTACACTTAATACCTTACTGAATATTATATTTGTCGTTACAAGTATCTTTCTTGTAAAAATATATATTATAACTAGCATTTACTTGCGGCTTTGTCCTCTTTGCAATATGTATATAACTAAGAGTTATAAACGAAATCCAGTCGTGGCATACGGGCACAAGCGTTTAACTGTAAACATGACATGCTGAGGTTGTGGGTTCTATTACAAGTCGACGAAATGAACTATTGAATAATTTCATCTCTTCGCTCTGGTATCGAAGCCAATCTCGGTGTTGAGTTTCGCCATTCAACACGCAATTCCTCTATAAATCGGTGGAACGTGGGGTACGGAGTGTATTAACACTAGACTCCGCTCTCCCTGCTACAAGCGGGATAAAGTCTCATACCAATACAAAAATAATATGACGATTCGAACCAGTACTTCATGAGATAAGCGCGTTCAATCAGACAAATACATCCATATAATAATTGCGTAATTTACAACTTAAATTACTCATATAAAATAATGAAAATAAAATGGATATTTTCCATACATTACTATATAATATATTGAGGATAATATAGACGTTTTATCATCATTTCCATGAGCATACGGTTAAACGATTTGAACCAAATTGCCCGGCGGAGATCGAAGGCGTTATACAACGAGGTTACGTCACATCACAGTACTGCGCAACCGACCCGACGACACACAAACACACATACAACTAGTCAGTTGCCACACTCGTACCGACTTTGCTGATGTAGTATAAAATAATATAAATATAAAATATATTAAATATTGATTTTTTTTATTTTCTGTAGTGAAAATAAATTAAAACTCTATTCCCTCGTGGATGAATTATTATTTATTAATATTTTTTTTTTCACTCTAGCAAGTTGTAGGTCCAAGGCAAAAGCGCGGTGTTGAGTTCCGATCCGAGTTGAGTCCTTCAACACACAATATTTCGAAAATTTAGTAGGAGTGTCTTAACACCATGTTCCCCTTGCCTTCCCTCCTGTATGCAAGATATAGCGTGAAGCTACAAATAGTATACTACACTTGAGTGTTATTTTTTTCCCCACATAGGTATGCCTATTGCGGTAAACAGAGACGTACTGTAAAGACAAAACTCTCAAAGTTCTTATGTAAATTGGAGTAATCAATAATACAAAATTATAATAATTAATAGTTTTATTTTATTAAAATCAGTCAACACCAATAGAAAATAAATAACTTTATGCTATTTACATCGAAATGCTCTGCGGAGACTAACATCACACATCTTAATAAAGAACTACCATTTTCTATCTTTTCTTTTGTCTTATTTCGATTAAAGCATAAAAGTAAATTTAAATTTAGTCACCTATATTAAGAGATATACTAAGAAATTAGCTTTTGATAAATTTATCGAAGCTTTCACGGTATTTGCCGCTGGGGTCATTCTTCTGTACCAGCTCTTTCCAATACGCGGGGAATGCCTCTTGGATCGCAATGATCACTTTTTTAATGTTAACCTTTTGCTTCTCTGTGCATTTAGCGCATGCTGTCTCTACTGCCTCAGGTAATGTTTCTAAAATATAAATGAATAATATTTATAACAAAACAATCTGGAATTTTTAAAAATCTTTTTGAAATAAATATTTGTGATACAGGTCTGAGGTTGATTTATGTATATAAAAAGGCATCTCAAGATCGATCTCAGACTTGAGAACAATTTACTTTGAAACAATGAAGGTAAAAATGTCACAATATTAATAGATTTTCCAAGGCTGCAATATAATAAAGCCTTGACCTCGACCTTTTTATGCAATTATCAGGCGATTCTGTCCTGTGCCTCTTTGCATGCTGAGTACACGATACTTAGTAAGCATTGCGCATTCAATGTTGTCTGCGCGTGCGTCAATATTAATGGTTAAAGGATGTTGAAAGGATTTTGTTGAACAAACATCTACTTTTTGATTTTATCGGAAATAAATTTGTAATTTAGTAGGTGTAGTAAGTACTGCACTGATGTCGTGGCGCGGGCGCAAACTTGTGACTTGTAAACATTTCTTTCCACTCAACATACGATACTTCCGAAATTTGGCGGAAAGTGGGAAAGGGAGTGTTTTAACACTATGCTCCCTTTGCCTACCCTACATGCGATTAATGTTTTGCATAAAAAAAATATTTAACTTATGGAAAACAAAAAAATATCAATGAAATAAATCAATCTTCACTTACTTTTGAAGTCGGATCCTTCTGAAGTACATCTACCTTTATCTAAAAAGCAATGGATGTATGATTTGAGCAGTCTCTGGTTTGTTATAAGGGTATCGACGTCGAAATTATCATATTTAGAATTATATTTTTCTCCGGCAAATGCTGACAGTACCAGGCACGAGAGTACAATTAAGAATTTCATTTTAATGATCTGAAAACAGTTTAAAACATTAAATAATTTTTGAATAAAATTAAAATACACAAACAATAGGCGTTAGGCTGTATGTACAAATTGATGGCTTTATACGATTAAAAACACAATGTTATAAAATTATTGTGATCGGAATAATAATATATAATCTACTTGGCGACTGTACACCCGTCTACGACGGTGGCCGACGTATTTAGAATTTATTATAATTTTCATAACATTGTCTATAGGTACTTTTATACAAATAATATTAAACAAATTATTAGTAAAATATCTATCTAAATATAAGTCGACAATTAAAACGTGTAAACTACTAAGTAGATATGAAAAATTCTACGATTTGAATAAACTATTTAATGTAATTTAATGAAAACTGATAAAAAAAAAGACTCGTTGTTGTTATTTTAAGTAAAACTAAATAAGAATCACATAATAAAAACTAAAGTATATCATGAGTTCAATCCGAAAGTGTGACACCGGGTTACGAGAGCGTTGCGCGCAGTTACCCAACACTATCACAATTCGATTGCCGTTGACACTGATTCTGAACTGCAGTTCGTTCACCCACCTTTTACTCTCTATAGGACCCAAAGAACTAGCCGCTGCAGAGACCGACAGTGCCTTTATATCGACGACCATAAAACCACCACCTTCGTCAACTTGCAGGCCAAATAAAGCAATCGTATTTATGCGACTCTAAACCTTTTGTAGTTACAAATAAACACTATTGTCTAACCACTTATGGAATTATTGAGGACCGTCTTTGTTTTCGAAATCCATCATAGGCACAGCTGTACGTTACCAGGAAAGCGAATTGAGTAATCCAAAATTCCCTGCCGTATATGAATTGTGCGGCACTAAATTAATTTTTACTTAATAATTGTTATTTTAGTAACAAATCTATTTCAGACAAATCAATACCTATTATTTGTGGCGTTAAACTCTGCCATTCAATACGCAATGCCTCTAGGATTCGGCAGAAAGTGGGGAACGCAGTGTTTAACACCGAGGTTCCCTCTGCCTACACTGATCTGTGTGGGATACAGCGTGAAGCTGCGAAAAATCTATTTCGGCTAACGTATCTGAATATTACGGTGTTACGTGTTTATATAATATATTTATTTGTAATATTTTTTTTATTAGCTTCCATCTAGTAAGAGGTCTTATTACATAAATCTAAACCGATTCCTACGGTTCGATTAACCTGAAAATTGGCACGCGTGCTTATATCCAATGACAATAGCAACGTTTAATTTGATGTAATGATTTTGCCCGGATGACTGGGATATAAAGAAAATAAGTTTTAACTGTATTTATTGCGTTTTTAATCTATTTGGATAAGTAGTGTATCGTTTACAAAAGAAATATTATGTTTATTTCTTTTATAATCGCCACTCTATTTTTTGAACGCGCACTGTCCAATTTTTTGCCTATATATTTCTATTTCGCAATAGTATAATAAGTTTTGAATATTAAAATATCTTACTACGTGATTTTATTTTCTACTTAATATTAATCCGTTATTCTATATAAATGAAACTAAGTACTAGGCCATTGCCCTGTGCTAGGATAGCTTTACAATATCAAAATATTTGTATTCTATAAACATAGTTTGATTAGAGTAGGATGATAAAAATGCAAACACTTATGTAAATAATTTTTTTATGATTTGAATATAGTCAACCTCGTTATAATTTTTTTTTACTGTCTTATGATTCGAGTACATTTTTTTATGTGTCAACATTGAGCCTAATAAAATTTCAGAGATTATTCTACACAAATACTTATAGTTTTATAAATTACTTCTGAAAAAAAATCACTAGTATTTTTTTACTCTATGTATGCCTTTGAAAGTTTTTGATAAGATTTTGCTTATTATAAAAGAATTTTGTTTCGATCTGATTTACAAGATTTATAAGATTTAATAAGCTATATTAAGAAAAAAAATTACGAGCGCAGAGCCAATAGTCGGCTTTGCCAATTTATGATATATATTGAACTATAGAAATATGTTGAACATACATGAGAGTGAAATTTACACCTGTATATCCTCGTTGTATCGTAGTATTTACAATAAGAATACTACTGCGACGTTGAAAATACATTTAATATATATATTGCTTTCTAAATAAAATATGCGGTAAATAATGTAGGTATAGCTAACCTAGATTGATTAGAATTACCATACAGGTTTGCCTCTTGATGGAAATAGTCACACTTGATGCTCAAAGAAGGTTTTTTGAAGGTCCTTAAATACTATTCAAAGTATTTTATAAAACACTGAAAACGAAACCATTCTGTTTAGTAAATTAACTACATTGCGACATTCCTATAACGAATATACGAACGGTCTTTTAAAATTCTTAATCTGTACAGCTATAGGAATATATGAAGATAGATGAACCCGTAGCCCGTAACACCCTATGCACTTCTCCGACATTCGATAGTGGTGCAACTGGACTGGAGTCTCCTCATGATCATTAAACTCACCTTATTTAAAATAACTTGAATATAACGTAACTTAAGATCTAGATAAGACGGTTTCAAACGTTGTGAAGTACTTGTTTTGTGGATCAAGTTTTTTCTTAAGCTCCAAGTGACTTTCTGGTGAATATCGTTGAAACGCTTCGAACGTTCTTCGGGCAAACCTCCTTTGTGAGGGTGAACATTTTGAACAGGCAGTCCGAACGATTTCCGGTAAAGCCGCTGTTGAGGAAATATTTACATTGTTTATCTAAATATAAAAATTTAAAAAAAAACCAAACTCGCCTCTATTTTGATGGGGATTCGTCCAACTCTCCGAGACCCGACGGATTTCCCCCGGGGTCTTGGACAGTTACAGACTTAATAAAACTTTAAAAGAGTATTAAAATAATTTCGAATGACGAAGTTAAATTTTTCCGTTTTCGTTTACCTGCATGTTGAAAAAAATCTAAGGTCGAAGACACTTCGCTCTAGGAATTCATTTTACCCAATGGAAATCGAACCCAAAACACTGCTCTATAATGACCATGGATCAATTTAATTATTTTTTTAGTTTCACGCTGTTTTCCGCACATAGCAGGCTAGGCAGCATGGGCGTAGGAAAGGGAGACCCGGGAGATCCAAACCGACCCCAGGATTGACTGACTGACTGACCGAAATAAGTAATTCCTTCCAATGGGATGCCCGCGCTTGTGCCTCTGCGCCACGGCGGTCTCGATTTAAGCGTTTTAAAGCAAGTTTAAGACAAACAAGATTAGAAGAAAGACTAAAAATTCCGGGGCATTGCATTTTGAGTGGCGGAACTTAACGCCGGTTTATTTTGCCTTGACGTTAGAGTAAAAATAGTAAAATACTAATAAATAATAACTCCTTCCCTCAAGTCCAGTCGAGTCGAGATCCAACCCACGACCGTTGCGTTACATTTACGCCGTTGTGCCTCGATACATAATAAAATGTATAGCTTTTTAATATATATATTAAAAAGAAAAAAAAACAACACTATTATATTCTAAGGATAAAAAGAACACTATAACACAATTCTGAATTAAGTACTCTTATATCGTAAAAAGATTAAACAGATTATTACCTTAAGTAAGTATCTATTATATTTTATAATTTAACTACAAACTTGATACACGAATAAGAACATGCATTTTTATAGCTTCCCAGGCTCCCATTGTCCACCTGCACAGTAGCGATAGAGAATAATGTTAAGACACTCCGTAAAGACACATTCGATTTCCACTTTTCGCCGAATCTAATATTTTTTTTTATAGTTTTCTATATTTATAGATTTTTTTTTATTTAAAATGAATATATCCGACACTCACCTCTAAACACTCTGCCCACAGGTGTACAAGGACCTCTATCTAAGAAACAGTCCATATATTTCTTCAATAGTCTAGGATTTTCAACGAATTGATCTATATCATAATAGTCGTAACGCCTGTCGTAAAATTTCTCTTGAGTTAAAACGTAAGAAACAAACAAAAGTATAATAAAAACACTTTTCATAATTTTTATATA
>JBAIZZ010000238.1:303331-320526 GCA_037355905.1 Heliconius aoede | reverse complement strand
TACGTAAGATAGATAAAAAACATCAACGATATGCTATGAAAATAGTATATTTTCATTTAATATTGACAATTTTACCCAACATTTTAGAAAAGTTGGTAATTGCTCAAAATCAGGCAGAAATTTTCTTAAACTCTTTAATAGATTTTTTTAATAGATTAATTTTTGTACAGAATATTAAGAACCACGCTTATACTATGAATGTATAAGCCGCTACAAGTCATTGAAAAATTTTGATTTCCAATCTGAAATCTAACGTTAACTAATATTATAAATATCAATTTATTTATTTATACAAAACCCTCTTATTTTCCCAATTTTATTTTTTATAATTGGCATGTACAGAAGTTACAAAAAAGGTTTAAAATACATAATTTTTGAACATCGTTAAAATGTTATTTCATAGTAAATATTCATGAAAATGATAATTAAGTCGGCTAGACGTGACGGTGAGGGGGGGAGGGGGGAATCGAGCAACTTCATTACAAGTACAGTCTTAATTTAGTTTAGTCTTAATTTGTCTTATTAGTATAAATAAGACAAATTAAGTTCTAAATAAACAGTTCAAAATAGGTGTTCAATCAATAAGGTATAGTAAATATTAGAAATAAGAAAAAAAAATCATATTTCCTTGTGATAATTAATATTTTCTTATGTGTTCTATTTGTATTACAGATTATAAAAATGAAGATTATTGTGCTTTTCGCGTTCGTTGCCATGGTGGCGGCCGTCGAATTCTATGCTCTCAACGACCAGCTCGACATGGACGCGCTCGACTCCGACAAGAAGAAGCTCCAAGGTTTCGTAGATTGCTTCCTGGATAGAAAACCATGCCCGGAGCTCGCAGCCCCCTACAAAAGTACGTATCAATAAGTATTCTTTTTTAAATACTAAATCCTGTTATCGGCGCTACTTTGATATAGTTTTATTATTTAAGATTATTTTTATGAAACATTAAAGATTTTTTTCTTTTGTTGTACTTTTGTTATGGAGTAGACAGAAATACTGAAAATATGTTTAACATATGTATTAATGCGTATAGCTTAGTCGTTACATTACATATATTTAACTCTACTCTTTTTTAGTAATTAATTTAGTTTTAAGTTTATATGATCATAATATATATGGGTGTATATTTTTTTTTTACAGAAATATTACCCGAAACGGTTATAGAAGCGTGCAAGAAATGCAATCCTAACCAAATGTATCAATACCGGCGATTCCTTAAGGCAGTCAAGGAGCAACTTCCTGAAGAATATAAGAACTACAGAAATTATTTCGACCCTGAAAACAAATATTTCGATGATTTGGAAAAAGTAATCTCGAAATATACCAAGCGTGACATGGAGTTGCTCCCATAAAGTCTTCTGTTTTATAATGTGTGACGTAAGACACATGGGAGACTTATTGAAATTATTATTCTTTATGTCCAATAAATATTTATATTAACAAAAAAAAAATGTTTTCTTTTCAATATTAACCAGGTAATTTTCGTAAAAAAATTGATTTAGGTAAGTATACAAAACAGTTAATGTGATAAATATCATGTACACGTACATATTCAATGTGGTGTCCAGAAATCTATCTATATATCAAATGCTTGGCGGCATGCTTTTATTACTCTATTTACAAAGGTTGCCTTAAACGTAGCCTTCTTATCTCGAATTACCTGTTTTTTATCATTTCACCACCACATCTCCTTGGCAATTACACGTCATGGTGGTATGACAAAGAGTCGTAGATAACTCAGAAGTTTGTGTAATAAATCGAAACTACGAATGACCTGTTCAATAGATGTGAGATACAGCGCAAAGACAAATAAAATCAAATTAAATTGCATCAGCTTCATGCTGTATCCCGCACACAGCAGGGGCAAGAGGGAATCTTGTGTTAAGACACTCCGTTTCCCACTTTCCACCGAATTCTGGAGGCATTGCATGTTGAGAG
The DNA here is from genome assembly GCA_037355905.1 of Heliconius aoede. Taxonomy (NCBI): domain Eukaryota; kingdom Metazoa; phylum Arthropoda; class Insecta; order Lepidoptera; family Nymphalidae; genus Heliconius; species Heliconius aoede. Next base: position 318,582 of record JBAIZZ010000238.1, on the reverse strand, counting down.
GTGGAACTCAACGCCGCGCCTTGCCTCGACAAAAGTGTGAAGAAATGAAAATATACATTTAAATAAATATTTCCTTTCCTCGAGTGGGAATCGATCTCACAGTAATCGATCCATTCGATCTTGCAGCAATCTTTGGGCCCCAATGCCACGACTGGCCCCTATATAAAGAAGGAATAATAAGGAAAATATTTTATACACCTCATAAATAATAGAACTATAATATAGAATAGGTAATAAAAAATAATAATACATTAACATTTATTCCTTAATTTTTGACAACACTATGTAGATATGTTAAGAAAATTAATATATGTACAAAAATATGTATATTAAGATTTTACCAAAACCGGTGACGTACATGATATTACTTCGCGCCCCGGTAATTCAATTATATTTAGTCCGTATCTTTCATAAGACAATAATAACGATTTGATAATAGGATCTCGGAAAACGTCCGAGAATATTGTATATTAAAATTTTAAAAATTTTGAAAAAACTTTGGATTGTCTGATCTGATTGTAATACTATGGTTTATTATTGATTGATTAATTTGTTCAAAGTTCGTCAGGCCAGTCGTGGCGCAAGCGTGGTACTGTAAACGCGGCATCTTGTGAGTTACCCTCACGAGGAAATGAATATTTAAATTTTTAAATTACTTAAAACAAGGAATATACAAATTGAATATTTATAAACAGACATACACAAAAAAAAACAATAAAACAAAACCATTAAAAAAAAAATAATGAAACATTATCTATAATACAAAAACTAAGATTTGGAAAAATCATTGTCGAGATGGCCATGTAGCGTAAATATACATTTTTTCTTCTTCTAAACATAAATATTAATATATGTAATACCTACCTGTCGAATGCATTAAGATTGAAATGTTAAAAATATATATTTTTGCCGTCATGGCGCATCAGCACAAGGGTGTGACTGTAACGCGATGGTTGTGGGTTCGATCCCCACTCGAGCAAATTAAATATTTATTTACGTTTATTTTTCCATTTCTTCGATCTGGTGTCGAGGCAAAGGGCGGCGTTGAGTTCTGCCACTCAACACGCAATGGATCCAGCATTCGGCAGAAAGTGGGGAACGGAGTGTCTTAACACTAGGTTTCTGCCTACCCAGTTGTATGCGGGAAACAGCGTGAAGCTGATTTATTTTTTTTTAAATATATTTTTGGCTTATTTATACTTACCTACAAATGAATTAATGTTTAAACTACTCAACGATTGTATAATAAGCCTAAATTGTTTTCCATTAAAACACAATTTAAACTATATTATTCTTCGTGATTTATCGTTTTTATTAATTTTTCCTTGTTTCACATTAATAAATGTTCTTATAAATTGTTTTCCTAACAGAGGGTAGTCGATAAAAATGCATAAAACAGCTGTTGTACATTAACCGCACAAAAGTGATTCTTTTTCTAATTATGGCAAATTTACTCATCATTTTAAAAAAATCGAACGGCAAGTAATTGCTTAAAATCACATTCAACATATTCTGGCATATATTATACATAGCATCGTCAAGTAAAACTAATAAAAGATTTAATTTGAAAAAGGAAAAATTTTTATTGTTCATAAAATATCATTTTATCATTACAATTACATAAAGGAATCCATAAAATTTATGTAAACTGTTTTATGATTATAATAACAAGTACAGGAAGTAATTCCTTTTAGTATCAGCATCTAATTTGGATCTTGGAAGGTCCTTAGATGAACCTGGATGTTTATAGTCTCGAATTTGGGGAAAAGTGGATAGTTATTAGAATCTTCAAATCCCACACTAGTTTCTATTTGCTTACTTGCGGAATTTTTTAATGTCTTAATCCAGGCATATATAGGAACAGCCAGGCAACCTCATTGTGCTCCTGCCACAGTTAAATTGCCTGGCTAATTTGAAAGCGGCTACGATAAAATATGGCAGAAAAAAAGCTCAAGTTTGATGAAATGGAATTGTGATGCAGGCCGAAATTTTCTTACACTCTCTATAAACATAAAATGAGTTATTTTTAATAGATTAATTTTTATACAGAAGTATTTATACAATAAATTAGGATCTTTTTACTTATATTACATATTTTAAAATTAATCATGTTCATTCTATGAGTGTATAAGCTGTTATTGAAAAATTGTGAAATTTTTGAATGAAATTGGAAATCTAACTTTAACTAACATTATAAATAACAATTTATTTATACAAAACCCTCTTATTTTTCTAAAGCACAATTAAATTTTTTATAATTGGCAGGTACAGAAGTTACAAAAAAGGTTTAAATTTAAATGTACATGATTTATAACATGGTCAAAATGTTATTTCATAGTAAATATTTATGAAAATGTTAATTAAGTCAGTTAGACGTGACGGTGAGGGGAGGGGAGGGGGATGTAAACGAGCAACTTCATTATAAGTATAGCCTATGACTTATTAGTATAAATAAGACAAATTAAGTTCTAAATAATCACTTCAATAGCGGTATTCACTCAATAAGGTATGGTAAATACTAGAAATAAGAAAAAAAAATAATCATATTTTCTTGCGATAATTAATATTTCCTTATGTGTTGTATTAATCTTGCAGATTTTAAAAATGAAGATTATTGTGCTTTTCGGGTTCGTGGCCATGGTGGCGGCCGTCGAATTCTATAAAACTGGCAACGACCGTCTCGACATGGACGCGCTCATCGCCAACCGGAAAGAGCTCCAAAGTTACCTGGATTGCTTCCTAGATAGAAAACAATGCACGGAGCTTACAGCCTCCTATAAAAGTACGTATCAATAAGTACTCTTTTTTAAATACTAAATCCTGTTAACGGCGCTACTTTGTTATAGTTGTATCTTTAAGATTATTTTTATGAATCATTAAGCTTTTTTTGTGGAATATTCTGAACATATTGAAAATGATATGTATTTTATTGCAGCATTGTGTTTGACATATGTATAATTATCATATGCTTAACTCCACTCTTTTTTACTTTTATGAATTAATTTAGATTTAAGTGTATATGATCATAATATATATGGGTGTATATTTTTTATAGAAATGATACCCGAATCGGTTGTACAAGCGTGCATGAAATGCACACCTAACCAAATGTATCAGTACTGGCGATTCCTTCAGGCAGTCAAGGAGCAAATGCCCGAGGATTATACGAACTTCAGAAAGCGATTCGATCCAGACAACAAATATTTCGACGGTTTGGAAAAAGTAATCTCGAAATATACCAAGCGTGACATGGAGTTGCTCCCTTAAAGTCTTCTGTTTTATAAGGTGTGCTCTTAAATATCTATTGTTAGTTTATTTAAGACACACGGGAGACATATTGAAATTATTATTCTTTATTCTCAATAAATATTCATATTAACAAAAAAATGTTTTTTTATTTTAATATTAACCAGGTAATTTTCGTAAAAAATTGGTTTATGTTACATTTAGCAGGAAAGTCGACGGTCCCTCTCTTAATCTACTTACCCATATACATATGTTTTTTAACCATATCTCAAATGCTTGGCGGCATGCTTTTATTACTCTATTTACTTTTAATAGATGTGAGATACAGTGCAAACACGAATAAAATCAAATTAAATTGCATCAGCTTCACGCTGTATCCCGCACACAACAGGATAGGCAGAGGGAACCTCGATGTTAAGACACTCTGTTCCCCACTTTCTGAAGAATTCTGGAGGCATTGAGTGTTGAGTGGCAGAACTCAACGCCGCGCTTTGCCTTGACACCAGAGAAATAAATATTTAACTTCCTGGAGTGGGAATCGAACCCACAACCGTCGCCTTTCAGTTACGTTACAAGACTATGTAGATATGTTAAGAAAATTACAATACAAAACTATATACGAGTGTATTAAGATTTTACGAAAATCGGTGATATACATAATATTAATACTAGAAATGGGCTTAACCTTCGCGCCCCGGCAGTTCAATTATATATAGTCCATATCTTTCATGAGACAATGTTAACGATTTGATAATAGGATTCCAGAAAACCTCCGAGAATATTCTATATAAAAATTTAAAAAAATGTAACAAAACTTTTAATTTTCTGATTTGATTGTTAATAAAAATCAAATCAAATCAGTGTCACGCTGTATCCCGCTGTATCCCGCACACAGCACGGTAGGCAGAGGGGTCTAGTGTTAAGACACTCCGTTCCCCACTTGCCGCCGAATTCCGACGAAATCACCAAATTAATGATTTTATAAATGTGTCATCATTGAGTGTGCTTTGGGAATGAAATGCTCCAGTCTGTTTCAAAGCTATCATTGTCACTAATAAGTAAGTAAATATGAATAGTTGTTTTAAAAAGAAGACTCTCTAACTTTAACAATGAAGCATACAATTTCTTATCTAGATTTTTTATCGTATTATAATAAAATTAAAAGTTATTTGTATTTGAATAATTTGACATCATTTTTAATTTGAAGATAAAAAAAATTGGAAAAAAAAAATTATATTTCCGTTTCTGCCTATTTCATTTAAATAAATTAACGATGGACAGGTTTTAATTTATATCCACATTTACAGTTTATATTGTATAATATTTATAACATGAAGATTAATTCATAGATTAAGAAAATAATTATTTTGACAACTGTTCAAATATATACGTTACTTGAAAAATAACATCACTAAATATGACTAAGAGTTAAAAGTATTGTCTATGACTCTTTGGTATAAATAGGTCGAGCTGTGGTCCATGTTCCTATTCCATTTGGAGTGTTCCTCCAAGAAGATTCTACGGCAAATATTATCCAAAAAGGTACAACTGCAACACAGCAAATATTTAAAGTAAGATATTAATATTTTACTATTTATTATAAGTTGTATTTGTCTTGCAGATATTAATAATGAAAATTATTTTGGTGTTCACTTTCGTTGCCACGGTGGCGGCCGCCGGTTACTATACGACTGGTAACGACCACCTCGACATGGACACGCTCTCATCCAACAAAACCGAGCTTCAAGCTTTTGTGGATTGCTTTCTAGATAGGGCGCCATGCACGGAGCTTACAATCACTTATAAAGGTACATATTGACTAACATTTTTAAAAACTAAAGCTACTTAACGGTTCTATCTTATTATATTTCTTCTATTATTTAATTTAACTGTAGATATTGACATTATTTTATTTTGTTTTAGAATAGATTGTGCGTGTTTCTTTATATAAGTTATAATAAGATTATGTTTGTGTTGTAGGGTAAACAGAACATGTGACTTAAGCTCGTATAATTGCTTATATTTTTGCCGGCACATTATATTTTGGTTAAATAATTATTGATAGTTAGTTGTCACTTATTCTTTTTGCGCATTTCTTTTTGCGCATGTGATCATAATGTGTGTTAAATTTTCACAGTGGTAATACATGAATCGGTTCAAGAAGCATGCCAGAAGTGTAACCCTAACCAAAGATACCAGTTCTGGCGATTCCTTGAGGCGCTCAAGGTGCAATTGCCGGCGGAATACAAGAACTTTAGACGTTTCTACGATCCCCAAAATAAATATTTCGACTCTTTAGAAAAGGAAGTCTCAAGATATTATAAGCCTGATATGGATATTCTTGATTAGTCTTCTGTTATATTATATAATTTAAATCTTTTATTTATTTGATTTAAAAAGAATGTTTGCATAAAAAATGTTTGTTACTGTTACGTGTAAAAAAAATATGTTTAAATTATAATTGTTAATTCTCAATAAATATTCATATTATCAAAAAGTTTTTTTTTTTTTTTATTTCAACATTAATTATGAATTATTGTTACATTTAAGTAAATGATAGATGAAGTGGTAATATATTTCAAGTTATATATATATACTTTTATTACTTACAAGATATAAATTTTATATTTTTAAATATAAACACTCTTCCGATGGTGGGATAAAGGTTCAAGCCATCGGTGGCCTAGGGCTCCAGAGACAGAAACACCTCCTCACAATACAAGTTAAGTGATAAACTATAAAAATGTTCGAGGCTTTTCGCTATTAAACCGTTATTACATTTTTTCTTTATTATTACCAAAACCTTTAAGTACCTACAAGTAATAAAATATCAATTTTCTAATACAATTGTAAAGAGTGTAAGTTTGAAATTAATGGGGTAGGAGACTCTTTGACAAAGACTAAAAAATAAATCTTACAAACTTTTCAAGCTTTCAAATTTTATTGCATTGACTGACTGATTAATTGATTGAAAGTTATATAGAAGCTAATAAAAACATGAAGATAATAATAAACATGTCCTATCTGGTAAAAATCCATGTATTATGTAGTATGTTTTTATTGAATAGGTTTTATTATGTTTTACAACGGCTTTTATTTAATTTTATATTTCCAATAATGGTTTACAAACGACATGGACATTAAGGGAGGGGATTGAGCTGGATGTTTCTGCATTTAAAAAAGTTTTTTTTGTTTATCAAAGTAAGTTACTTTTTTTTGCTTAAACATGTTTTATTAATAATTTATAACACATGTGATGTCGAGATTATTATAACTACAATTCTAACTAAGTAAATATATATATAAATATATCGTGTTCATTTTCAATCAATAGAAATTTTTCATTTAGTCTGAGCTGTTGACGAAATTTTCAAAGGATTCCTTGTACTCTCCTTTAGGGTCTTCTTTTTGAGTGAGTTCATTCCAGATCTCGGGCAGCTTGGTTTGGAAGGCACGAACTACATCACGGATCAGTTGACGTTGCTTGGGACTACATCTGCCACAGTTTGTTTTCAATGCATCAGGTATTGCCTCTAAAATATGCAAATAGTGTAAAATTTAACATAAAGAATATTGTTATCTATCTTATATCTTATATCTATCTATATATGTCTTATATCCATGTATTCGGCGTTCGGAGTGTCTAAGCACCAGGTTCCGTCTACAAAATAATGTTATCTATCTACCTTGCAAATTTATCATAAAAAAATCATATGAAAATATCATATACCATTGAAATACTTTACAAAGATCTTATCAAACAAATCATAAGTGATGTCAAAACAAATCGTAACTAACATTAAAATACTATTTCACAAGGAGAATTCACTCCGCTGCGTATCTATCATGGAGAGAAAATCTCTGAAGGACGTCAGAGTTTTTCTCGATGAATGTCAAAGAATGAGAATGTCGATGTCGACATTTTTGATTTCACACTAGTAATATACAAATATCACAATATAATATTACATATTTATGAATATTATACAGAGAAATATCGTAACATTGACATAAATAACACCGCGTAGTGTCACAAACATACTTCAATCAACATCAAGAAACATACTTACTTCTAAAATCTATTCCTTCAGGCGTACAAGGTCCTTGGTATAGGAAGCATTTACCGTAACTTTTTAACAAGCGAATATTATCTACCAGTTCTTTAGCGTTAAAATTATCATATATTGGATTGTAAGTGTCGGCAGGGTGCGCCAGCGCCGCCGCCAGTGTGGCTGCTAAAATCAAGATTGTCTTCATCCTGTTAACAAATGCCAAATATACACACTATATAGTAAATATACATATAACTTTTATTAATAATACAATAATTTCACTCGTCACGACGACAACTATAACATATTAATAATATTACATTTAATCAATTAACGCAAATATATTTGCTGTAAATAATATATAAAATTTTATAAGAGTAGTTTCAAAATTTTAAAATTATAGGTACTAAAGTGAAATTTGAATATTGTATAATAGAAAATAAACAGCAATAAGTTGCATAGTTTACTTTATTGTTATATTTTCCAACTACCCACCTGCGGGTGTGATAGTGCTAGTAATTAAAATAGGTTATTTCTATTCTATTATTTATATTATATTTGGAACCTAAATTATAGTTATGTTTAACTGGAACTTACCTTAATGTAACTTGTCGCCACGTCGTCGCAAGACTGCGTATTCTAACGTCCGGCGATCGTTTATTAGCGGTTTTCGTGACTGAATATGTCTATATGATTTGGTCAGCAATATCAATAGATTCGACAAATGTAAACAATTTCAAGTATGAGCTGTGTGCTTGCCTCCTGGATTTACCTCGTTGGCAAATGAGATGTATAAGGTTAGGTTCTTTTATTTTCTATAATGTGGAATAGAAAGTGGTTTTTATATATTATGTTTATATATATATATAAAGATCTGTGAATATCGTGTGTTAAAAAGATTGATTTGTAAGTGGTGCTTATAAATACTTCGTACGTGGCCATTCAAAGTTTATTTTTTTTTATCATTAAATTGTGAAGGGTAATTTACCTTTAGTATGTTAATTTACTACATTGTTACTCGCGCTGTTATTACATTTAGTATTTTTTTATTTAAGCGTTTATTTTTTTGCATTATCATATGTACACGTGGGCTATTTCATATCTATCAGGACGGTAGGTACTCGCAGTAAGCATACGCGTGCCGATCCCGAGGTAAATTCAGGATAAAAAGTATCCACAATCTCCACTATATTCCAATCTTATAAGAAAGAGAAGTAGCCCGGCCAAATAAAAAGACAAATGGACAGACAGTTAAATCGTTCGTAGTAGTTAAGTTGCTTGCGTTAGTGTCGTGTAAATAACTATATGATTTTGAAAAAAACCCAGACAGACACTTAACAAACATTTTGCTCAATAAAAGCTAGATTTTTAGCTTATTAAGTTTAACTTATTATGCTTAAATTGTTTATAACAATTTTGAGAAAAAAAAAATCAATGAAATTATATTTTTTTTTACACAAAACTAATATAAAACGGCTACTATTAAAATAGTGACGATGAAATTTCTATAATTCAATGAATCCTTGATATTTTTATGCAATTTGTGTATATATTTAATAATTATTTAACAATATATGACAAACAGACATACGTGGGACATTAAGCTTACTGTGACAATAGTGTACGTGTAAATTACAGTTTAAACTATTTGTATGTACTACCGAGTTGGCAGATTTGATTATCAACCATTGAAATCATTCTCGTGTCGTCTTAAGATGTCCGGTTCCGTATTTTGTTTCGAAGTCACGTATTTTATACAAAAAAAAAAGACTTTTATTTTGTTGTACACCAAAATCGTTAAGTTATTTGAAATTGACTAGAAATATCTTCTTATTAAGAATATAATTAGTGATGTCGTTAGGTTGTTTGTTTTTAATTTTGTACTTAGTTTAGAATGTATTTAAATGTAATTTTTCTCGTGATCTGATAGGAAACCGATTAAAATGTTTTCAATATATTATAGTGACACTAAAATTCCTTAAAAAAGATTTGCTGATTTAGCATTCTTAATAATATAATCTCTCTTAATAAGTATGATTGATAACTCTCTTGTGGTGTACAAGAACGTTATAATATTTATTTACCTTTCTTTTATTCTATAATTTATGTGGTATAGTGTGATAATATATGCTATGTGGTTTGCAGGAGCTGGTTGCCCAGAACTAAGAACAAACAGCATGCCATTCGAGACGCCTACGTCCATCAGTGGATGAAGGTAGAATGATAATGATAATGATGGATTTATTGGAATCTAAGAAAAGAAAATATTGTCAATCTATTTTAATATTTTTTAGAAATGATCTAGAAACTATTATAAATGCTTGTTGCGGATTTGTGTTTCCTAGTTGAAAAATTATGTAACATAATATTTTTTTTTTTTTTTATGGGAGAGGACAAGGCAAACGAGCGTTCGGGTCACCTGATGGTAAGTGATCACCGCCGCCCACGACCCCATGCAACACCAGAGGAGCCACAGGTGTGTTGCCAGCCTTTAAGGTGGAGATGAAGGGCACCGGGGCCCGGCATTACCTAATGCGAAACGCAGTGGCAAGGGCCACTACTTCACGCCGGTTTAAGATACCGGGGGTGGTATTAAATCCGGTCGAGTCTGCCCATGCGTGTTTCCATTACTGGCGACGTGACTCTTCCACACGTACTTTAGTCGCCTCTTACGACACCGACAGTACCAGGGTGATCCTATTCTAAACCGGGACCACACGGCTAAAATATCTATATTTTATCTATAATGTAGTGTGATATGGAAGCACAAATTGATTAGAAATGTTCCGACGACATTAATTTCGTTGAATAGTTAGATAAAGCCTCGGTCAATGGTATTATTAATAATAATGGTATAAAAATAATGGTATATTAACGACGATATTTTGAATGATGCTATTAGTATACCGCTAATTGGAAATACGATTTTGTTAATTGTAAAATTTCATATATTATATATAAGCCGTTTTGAAAAAATAACAGTAGTCTAATAGTCGTCCAGACAAAGGTGAGTTTGGTAAAAAAATTTGAAATCTCTTGAAATTTGTATAACCATTCATTTAAAGATAGTTTTACATGTTAAAAACATTTTTATATTCTACCCATGGTATTTTAATAGTTTCTTATTTAAACCTGTCTTGAATATGAGATTTGCATATAAATTAGTCTTTAGTATTACAAGTAAAGAGTAGGTACAAAAAAAAAACTGTTGTAAATTAAGATATATCTTGTAATTTAAACATTAAATTAATAAACGTTATTATATATAAATAAATTACACATGTAATTACATAAATATTATTACGAATATAATTACATAAATTTAGTCAGATTTTTTTAAAGTCTAATATTAATACTAATTATTTATTTATTTCTTGTTAGAATCAAAATGAAGAGTATAATTTTATTCGCTCTATTCGCCTTTGTGGCTGCCGATATGTACTATCAGTCTCCCAACGACCACCTCGACATCGACGCTCTCTTCGCCGACCCTGGTCGGCTATTTTCGTTTATAGACTGCTTTATAGATAGAGCACCTTGCAAGGAAATCACCGCTGGCTACAAACGTATGTCTTTTAAATATTTTTTTTCTATGTATAACGTAATTGAAAAAAAGCATTTATAAGAAATAGTTAGTTTTCAATGTCATACAAAATATATATTGCCTTGGAATAGTCAAGGAAAGTGATAAATAAAAACTAAATGTAGTCTAATAATAAATTTGACTTTTCAGGGATCATCCCAGAGGCAATTGTAACGGCGTGCAGATGGTGTAATCCTAACCAAAGATATTTATTCTGGAAATTCCTTCAGGGACTTAAGGTTTACTATCCCATGGAATACTGGAACTTCAGACATTTCTATGATCCCGAAGACAAATATTTCGAGGCTTTGGAACAGGATATCTCCAAATATACGCAACCTGATATGGAGATCATAATTTAAATTTTGTTTACGGTAAATAATTTTTGGTTTAATGTCAGCATTTCTTTTTTTTTTATCACTATTGTCATTCTTATCTTTAATCTAAGACTTTATTACGGTTTTCTACCTAATTATTCTTATTGTTCTCTGATGTTGACATTATAAACAAATATAAATATTTTATTTTAAGAATATCCTTTTATTTTCCTGACATATCATTGAAATGACTTATTATGACCCTATCTGACATCGGAAATACTAAATTTTAAATTAGAATAATATTCATTGGATATTCTTTTATTATACTAGAGTGATATACCTCTTTAATGTACATTGATTGATGTATTATAAAAATATCTATTTAAAATTTCCACTGCAGTAATTTTTAAGAAAATATTTAAAACTTTTTGTTCAGAAAGCTTATTAAACTCTTTAAGAATATTTGAATATTGAATTGCATGGAGAATAGCTACTTTTGTATTATTGTAAAACCAATAAAATTTTAATCTTAACTTTGAAGCACAATCAGTCGGTTTTACAGTCACATTTTGCGCCCGTGCGCGACAACTGGCCTAAAAATATTTATTTATATTTATATTTTCATTTCTTCGCTCTGGAGTCGAGACAGCGTGGCGTTGATTTCCGCCACTCAACATGCAATGCCTCCAGAATTTGGAGGAAAGTAGGGAGCGGAGTGTCTTAACACGAGGTTCCCTCTGCCTACCCTACTGTTTGCGGGTTACAGCGTGAAGCTGATTGTGATTTTTAAATAAATAAATAAAAATAAATATTTGTTTCGCTGGGGATCGAACCCACAACCGCGACGTATGGCCTGAATAATAAAAATAAATATAAATTAAATATATTAAACGCGTTATTCAGAAGAGTAAACTGCAGCTGTTGAAACAGTCTCGAATACGAAAGGTATAATATCCTGATTATGTTCGGCATTTCTACCTAATATTAAACTGTAACAAATTAGTAGTAGATGAAAGACATTATATGTATGCCAATTTTTTTACCCCTGGTAGTTACATTATTGAAATTTTAGTAGGGATGCCTATTTTTTTCTAGTTATAAGTATGGCGTATTTTAGTCTATGATAATATAGCATTCTAATGGTAAAAAAAGTTTTGAAAAAGGTTCAATAGTTTTTATGTTTATTCATATAATAGTGTAGATTCAATTTCCCTGAATGGGAACCGTACACAGTTGTCGCGTCTACACACTTGCGCTTCAAATGTGTGACATGAAGTAAATAGACAGTATATTTTGTATTGTTCTATATTATTACGACATACATATCTATTAATGATAATATTTGGAATGATGCTATTAAAATCTAAACTGTTAATTGAAAACACGATTATTTTAATTATGTTAAATATTTAACTTGTATATAATAAGCCGTTTTAAAAATACGATATATTTTATAATTTGATTTAATGATAAATATTTTAAGTTAATTTATATGCTGATCACAGGGCTAGATTCACGTAATGCATTTTAATAGTTCCTTTACTGTACATTATGAATAGTTGATAGAAGTTTTCTTATTGATACAACAATTTGAATTTTTTTCAATATAAGATATGCATGGAAATTCCAGTTTTCGGGGTTCCATGGACTATTTTCTTTAGAACTATATTAATATATAAGTATAAGAAATTGAATATACTTTATAAGAGATTTAAACAAACAATCGATAAAAATAATTCTTTGCATAATATATTTTTACAACTACCCTTGCGGCAATGATAATTTCGACGTCGATGCTTTCCTTGGTCAGCGCTGCGTTAAGTCTAGTGAAACCAGCGAAGAGTTAAGAACGATATGTCTTAACACTAGATTCACTTTGCTTACTCCACTTTATGTATGGACGTAGGAAGGGGGGAGCCGGGTGGTCCGTGCCCACCCCAGAATAGTCTGGTGACATCAGAAATTTTATTTACATTGCTGATAATAGTTAAAGAAAAAAAACCAATAATATCGCTTCATTCATTTGGGCGCTACGATGTTACAAACGGTCATACAAATAACAACAAAAGATTTTTATTACAGTCGGAAAAATGAAAATTTAACGAAATTTATATGTTGTAAGGTAACTCTATATGTCCACCGCAAGGAATACAAATACACCTTATTCTAATGTAGATAACGTTACGAAAATGTATGTGCTTATTAATATATATTAAAAAAAACTGTTATTCAACGCCATATTTTTCCTCGATATATCTTCTTCATTATTTTAAGCTACTCAGCGGATTTTAATACGATTTCCTTAAGTATAGAATTATTACTGGCAAGACTGTGACAGATGCCGGAGTTGCCGTCCTAAAATGCCTGTCCTAAATTTTCTCATTGTCACTGGCAGATACCACGATAAGTTATTGCTTAAACTTATCTATCTTGGAGTTTTGACGTAAATTAACGGAAGTAAGTAATGTAAACCCGTACACGTATTGTACAGTGTAAACGTATTAAACTACACACGTAGGCGTGCGTGTACCACCAGGGTCAACTATACATATTATCGACTTTCGATCCCTACTCGAGGAATGGAAATATTTAATTTATATTTTCAATTTCTCGGGAGCTTTTCTTTCTATGGAGCGAATAGAATCTGAGCCTCCAAGTTGTTATTGAATGGATTATGTTTTTTATATACAATAGCTATGAATTAGGCATGTCTCAACTGTCACGTAGTGGTAGATGGCAATGTACGATACAAGTGGTGTAGAACTAGATAATTATATTTAATGATAATATATGTTGCAAACTCCCGCTAAGAATTCGTCAAAGCAAAATGGTCAGAAAAAATATTGCTAAAATATTTGTTAAGATGCCTCTTGATCAATATTAAATATATTTAAATACTATTAACAAGTAAAATATTTAGATTCATGAAAATAAAAGAAAAAATAATTTAATACGCTTTTGTTTTTATTACTAGAGAGGAATTGGGAACTTATTATACCTGTTATTATAATAATTATATAATTTCCTAAATATTGTCAATAATGCAGATTTATTATTATTAAAATAGAAATACAGAACATGAGGCCGTCGTGGCACAGCGGTGCAAGGGTATGATTGTAACGCGACGGTTGTGGGTTCGATCCTCCTCGAGGAAGTTGAATATTTATTTACGTTTATATTTCCATTTCTTCGCTTCGTTTAGTTCTGCCACTCAACACTCAATACCTCCAAAATTCGGCAGAAAGTTAAGAATATTGTGTCTCAACATGAGGTTCCCTCTGCCTTCTCTGCTGTGTGCGGGATACAGCGTGATGCTGGAATACAGAACGTTCTACCTTCTTTAAATATAAATTTTAAGCAGCAAAATCACTTATTGCCTTTAAAATAGCATCAGGCACAAAGAAATCGTGATTCAGCAAAACTGGTTATTTTACCTCTTCTTATCTTATTTTATTTTATGCAAATTTGTTACAAAGTGAACATAAAAAAATAACGTAATGTAATGCTTACTGCACACGAAAAGTTCATTATTATATGTACGCCTATTATGCTATATAATAGGCGTATTAAAATTAACTAAAATTTATTTAAAAATATATGTTACATTTGTAAACGCGACGGCTATGGGTTCGATCAAACTCAGGTGAATTATTATATTTAAAACCTTTTTTCATTTTCCCGCTCTTGTACATAATGCCTTTAAAAATTCGCCAGAAAATGGGGAACGACGTGTTATAACACTGGGTTCTCTCTGCCTACTGTTTGTGGGATTTCTTAAATGAAATTAATAAAAAGGATTTTGTAAGGTGTTGATGTAACGAGATCATACTGGTCAATATTTATATAATATTTCTGTACAAACTAGTTTTCGGCCTCAACGAATTTAGTTCAATGTTGAAATACGAATCCTTTCAAATGTTAGTAACACAAACCTTATACTTCGACCTGTTTAGTTGTATATTTAAAACAAATAAAAATTTAAATAATTAATGTAGTAAGTAAGTAGCATATATATATATATATATATATATATATATATATATATATATA
>JBAIZZ010000238.1:159283-292017 GCA_037355905.1 Heliconius aoede | reverse complement strand
AAAAAATTCTGGAAATCTCAAGGTAACATAAGCAGTAACGCACTTGTGTACACACACACACTGATACATTTGAATAAAAAAAAATTGTAATAAGTCTCAAATATATCCTATCATATCATATAATGTATATAAACAGCAACGCACTTGTATATATATATATACAAACCTGATATTGCGCTGATGATGACGATGATGATACTTGATGATTGATTACTATCTCACATGACGATAATTTCGTGAAGGTAAAAATAGAAAAATTATCTAAAAATTAAAAAATTTTTAAAAGGACAAAATCTCGACTAACATCTTAAGCTTTCTTAAGCTTTCTTTTATTGCTTCACTATTTGATAAAGAATCTAATGTAGAAGGCAGTCTTATTTAAGACGGCGTGCGTTGTGTGGAACCTCCTCTCTCCGAAGCCTTAGCAACCGATGGCGAGTGGAGAGTCTCTCGTATTTTTAAATGTATTTTCTTCTTCTTCTTCTTTCTCAATAATAAAAGTATACATTGTATAAGTAATTGTTTTTGCTTATTTATTCAAATGAGTTGATGAGTTTTCTGACATAAAATTTCAATATCCTTACAAAAACCGATATAGGTTCAATCGGAAAACTAAAAAAAAAAACATTTTCCATATAATAATTACAACAATTCCTATCAAAATATAGTCGTAAATTGATTTGAACATTAAACTAAGAAATTCATTAGTTTATTGATATAAATAAGGCATGAAGTATATATTTCACCATTCCCATTTAACTGCTGCATTCAACAAGTGAGTTTTCCTTCAAATCAAAACAAAATCAAAGAGATAATTCCTGAAGAATACTGGAACTTCAGGCACCATTATGACCCTGAAAACAAATACTTCGACGCTTTGGAAAAAGAAATATCCAAATACGTAAACGTAAAACCCGATATGGATGTTGTTGTTTAAAGAAATTAAATAGCAATTTTTGATCTATTTATACAATTTTTACAAATAAAATTGTTGATATAAATGCAAATTATATTTATTACAAGCAAGCATTATTAATTATCCATTTTGTTAATTTTTAAATTTATTTTATTTTAATTACTTTATTAATTTTGTTTTCTAATAATAATATATTTTTTTAAATAATAATACACCTATCTATACAAAAATTCAATGAAACAGTTATTTATAGCAGTTTTGTCGAACAATATCCTTTAAAATTGTATTTTTTTTATTTATAGACCACCTGAAATAAAAAAAATAGCCCAAGATCCCAGGGCCCCCAGACCTATGTAATTTTAGCATAGGTAAAATTTTAAGGAGATCTGAGGGCCCTGGAATTTCAGCCTAAAACATTAAATATTTAGGAAAGTTTTCCAAAATAGAATAGTGAAATCTGCAATTATATTGGTTAAGTCGTTTTCAGAAACGGCTTTAGCGTCACAAACACAGATAAACAGATAAAAATCATTGTTTTTATTGTTTCTGTTATGTAAATGCGATTTTTTCTCATAATTAGATCTTCCATGTACAGACACTTACAATGCGATCCGTTACGATTTTATTAAATTTTATATATGTGTATATTATATATACACATATATAAAATTATGTATATTATATTTATTTATAATATTACACATATTAAATAGGCCATTTCTAAATGTAAAGGTTTGGTAGTATGGGGTTCGTTCCGCTAGTTCACGAAAACTACTGAACGGATTAAGATTATTTAGAAGATGATGATGATGATGATGATGAACTTACAGTAAAATAAATTTTATCTTAAACATCCAAATAACATAGGTTACAATTTATGTTAATATTTTGTATAATTTGGCTATAATGATATATTAAATAAGCTTATCGTTATGATAAGTTCTAGCGGGGTGAAACTGTGCATGGGTATCTGGCTTAATCTTAACCAATATAATAACATAATACAAATTAAAATCATTTAATTAAAAAAAAAAACCAAAAACTTCTACAAATTTTATAAATATAATGATAAGAAAATATAAATTTTACATTCATCAAATTAAAATACATTTATCTAATAAAAAATGGCACTTTCAAATGGCTGACACCTTAAAATGGGTCTAATCGGTGGAGTTCAAGAATTTTTCAAAAGATTCTTTGTATTCTCCCTTGGGGTCCTGTTTGATGGCGAGCTCCTTCCACAGATCAGGTAGTTTAGTTTGGAAGCCCCGAACCATTGTACGGATCAGCTCACGTTGCTTGGGAGTGCATTTTGCGCAATTTGTCTTCAATGCTTCAGGGATGGTTTCTGTTCAAATAAAAGAAATTAATTAAAAATAAGTTTTTTTTATATCTAATTTATTTTAGATAACCTAAATAATTCTTATTATATATAAGCAAGCATTTTTTCAATTTAATAACGTGAAAACGCTATACTCTTGCAGGATTAGATTAATTTTTTTGTCACATTTTCACTGGTAACGCAGAGAATAGTAAGTAAAAATCACTACATTCTCCACTTTCTGCCCATTAAGGGACAAGGGACTGACAAAGTGAATTTTTTGTGCGTTGTTGATCGACAGTCTCCTTAATATAAACAACTACGGACGTACAAGTAAATCGCTCAGTCGGTGCAAATTTTTTTTTATTTCTCACATTTGTTTTTCTTTACACTTTTTGTAATGTTGCAGGAAACGTAACCAGATCGCAAGATTGCGCGTGCGCCACGACTGGCCTCCTAAACGTATAAAATGAAGGCAACAAATAAATTTACTTTTAAAATCGGTTCCCTCGGCCGTGCAAGGTCCTTCATCTAAGAAGCATTTGGCGTAATTTTTTAGGAGGCGCACGTTCTCGACAATTTCTTCAGCATTGAAATTATCGTACTCAGGATTGTAAGTGTCTGCGGGGACAGCCACGGCCGCTGCCAAAACTGTTGCCAATACCAAAATAGTCTTCATGCTGTAAAGTAAAACGACAATATCATCAGAGAAATATTTTGTTACTTATTATTTTTAAAGACCAGTTGTGGCGGAGGGACACAAGTAAACGCCACGGGACGTGGATTCGATTCGAAAAACGCGGCTTTGAGTTACGCCACTCAACATGCAATGCCTTAAGAATTCAGAAGAAAATGGGCAGCGAAGTGTCTTAATACTTAGCTCCCCCTGCCTACCCTGCTACCTGCAGAAAACAGCAAAAAAAAGATGTATATAGAAGAAAGATAGATAGATTTAATAGAGATAGAAGGGCAATTTTTTTTTCGAATTTCGCTTCTTTTATTATTTGAAATATCACTTATATAACAATTTAAAAAATAACAAAAAAGCTAATTCTTCTTAAAGAACACAAAAATAAGATTCTAACCAAAAACTTAAAGGATTTTGGTTAATTTTATTCACCGCTGCATAGTACTTTAATATTAAATAAAACAAGTTTACTATGTAAATCTGTTAACTGCAAGCTATCGAGGTGACATTATAATATGTATTTTACTATAAAATTAAACGTTATTCTAACTTACCTTGGCGGTTCCTCGAACGTATGCTGTGCTAGAACTGCCAGGATTGTCATTTGACAATCTTATATATCTTGATGCAGGAAAACCCGTCGACGTGGATAGATCAGAAAACTAAATCGATTTGACGACCGTAAGTGAAGCTGTGACTCGGAATTGATGACAAAGACTTTATAGACAATATTATTATTAATATGTTCATATTAAAAAATATTACATGTTAATAAAAAATATATACAATTAATTAAGAAAAACATTAAAAGTCGACAGCCACGTTTTCATTTTATGGACATTTAATGCTGAATATAGTGACAGGATATTCAAAATTTCATTATAACATAATAAAACAAATATATGAATCGAATAAATAAAAATTTAAATGAAAGCTAACATGATAATGTTGATTAAATTAATATTAATAATATGGACGATCCATATTAATAATGTAAATAATTATAATTTCCTAAAAGAATATTTTTATTCTTTTTATAATAACCTAAGTCTAATACCTAAAGTACTTGAGTGTTTCATAACATGGTTTTATTAAATTAAATTATAATATTATTTTGCGCAGGAAACGCTTAATATATCCGTTTTTCTGCTATTTACAAGTAGGAAGTACACAATGAGCTAAACAAGATGGCTTATCTATTATAATTGCAGTTGCGTTTAAGAAGTATTATAATTAATAATAAACACATTGTAATACCTTGAATATGGTCTTTTTTATAATCTCGCTACTGCAAAATGATATTTGAATTTGTACTCAATTAAGAATATGCAAATAAAAACTATGTTAATTTTAATATATTATATTAACAAAGTTACGGTTTTAATATATGATATTAACAAATGTGAATTAATATGCTGCTCCCCACTTTCCGCCGACTCCTGGAGTGCGAAGTGCTACTCCTCCAGTGCGAAGAAATGAAAATATTAAATAGGTACTTCATTTCTTCGAGTGGGAATCAAACCCACAAGCTTTCGCATTTACAGACACACGCTTGTAATATTTTATCAAATAAAAAAAAATCAAATTCACCTTATTATTAAGTCAAGAATTCACAAGACTTGCATATGACGTGGTGATAATTGTTAGTTCTCGATAAACAGAATGCCATATGAGGCGATTCTAATGAAATATGTCAAGCACTTATCGTTTGAATAATGCCATTCAAATTGCAGATACATAAATATCTTTGTAATGTAATCGGCTACAATTAAAGCAGAAGCAGAGAATTTAACTATGCTACATTGAGCACGGGAGAGTGTCTAAACACTTAAGACTTAGATTTAGAACTGTAAGAAATGACGTCTTGCACAAAGAATAAATAAAATAAGTATTTTTTAACGTTTTTAAATTGTAATTCTACACTTGGAAAAGAATAAATTTAACGTAACGGGATTTGAACGGTTGAACCTCCTCTTGGAAACCATCGAATCGCTCTGACCACTAAGCCATACATTTTAAGCACTGCTGATAATTGCTTTAAGAAGTCCTCTATATAAATAATTATTCGCCTAGAGGGATTCGAACCGAAAACCATCATGGTTTAATAAAATACTGTTTCACTGTGCATCTGTTGCAATTTGTTTCCTTTTGTACATATCAATTACTTATAATGGAAATGTACCCATTGAGTCAGGTCATGTATGTACATAAATATAGCTCAATCGACGGATGAATCTATAGGTCCTCAGTATCTACATATATATTCTTGATTTCTTGATTTTTGGAAAAATTCACTTCTTAAACCAAATTGGCAAACTGACTGTTTGGACTGCGTTCATAACATTTCCTCAATATAGCTCTATCATAGGTCTTTATCGATCAGCCTTTAAATGTTAGAAGAAATGAGATCGAAAAAATATATTATTAAACATTGTTGAAAAGTAAAATTTCAGGGAAAACAAATAGTATTTTATTTTTCTAGAAATAATTTTAGAGGTCATTTTAGAATTCGGCAAAAATGGGGAACAGAGTGTCTAACTATTATTAACATGAAAATGTAAATGGCAAACTCTACTGTTCTTAGAGGTCGAATACGGATTTTAGATATTTCGTGCTTAAGCCAAACATTGTGTCTTCACATGTCATCATTTTTTATTTTTAAATTGACTACTGGAAATAGAGCGCGTGCTATTGTGATAAGAAATAAAGGCAGGCGCTCACGAGTTATTACGTCTGTAATTCGGTTATATAACATTTTCTTTTGTGTAGGTTCATACTTTATATTGTTTCTTTTAAAAATATAATTTTGTGCACCATTAAAAGATCGACATAATAATTAACTGTAAATAAATATAATGAAATATTTTTGGGTGTAAGTCACAATGAACTTAATTTAAATACAAATAAATGTAAAGTAAATACACATATTTAAATTAAAACACCTTAAACCAAAAGCAAAATCTTTATAATTTACCTATTAATTTATTTTTTTATTGCAGAAGGGAAAATATTTAACCTTAAAATATATATTTAATGACATAAATCTGTGACGAGTGTAAAACAAACTCAATGTAAATAAAAAAAGTATTATTAGTATCAACATGATCCGGGGTTATCGGTCACTCAAATTGTATATTCTATATGATCACATTTATTGAATCGACGACAGCAACACTACACGGATATTAAATAACATGTCTAAGTTTACGGTTCGTATAAAATTTTACTATTTGCATAAAAAATTTAGAGAAAGTTCGTTGAGTTAGTTCAATAATTTTTTATATACTTTTTGATAGTTAATCTTATTTTTTTCTATATTTACCCTCCTATTACAAAAGCCTATACTTGAGTTTACAAACTTTGAAATTTGTATACTAAAGTGTTTATTCTTAATAAATGATTTATAAAAATCCATATATTAATATTCTTATATTATTAAATATTTAATTTTTCTTTCTTCATATTAAAATTAATATAATAAATGATTTAATAATAACTTACCAGTGTTCTGCAATATATTTTTAAGTTTCCTTCCTTTCTCGTAGAAAGTTAACGTGTTGGAAGTATCAATGTGTATTAAGGTATTTAGAAAATTTTACGTTAACTAAAAAATATTTTGACTCAGATTATGAAAAATTTTTATTTTTCAGTATGTCTTAGTATTGATGGTGGCAGTTGCGCTGGTTGCTGCGCGTCCACAAGGTAATCTTTTTTTTTTTTATTTTCAATTTCACGCTGTATCCCTGTGCGGGATACAACGTGTACGTAGCGGGGGCTAAACGCGCTATGTATGGGGTGAACTGGATGAACATAAGGAACATGGGAATCTAGTCTTACGACACTGTTACCCATTTAAATACACCGTTCTCTAATTTCTGCCGATTTATTATTATTAAGCAAACACACAGTTAAATCGCGGAAGAGCGCGGAAATGAAAATAAATTTTTCATTACTCCGAGTGGGATTCGAACCCACAACTGTTGCGTTTACAGTGCAAGCACTTGTGACGCTGCGCCATACCTAGTTTTGATTCAAATATAATATAATTACAATTTTAATTCTATTCCATCACATTTGTGGGAATAAGTATTTTTCTATAAGTATCTATAAGTATTTTTTTAGCCATTAGTCACGCATCACCTAGAATTTTGTCGGAAAATTGAACGGAATATCTTTCACTAGGATATACTTTCTCTCTCTCTCTCCCTGCCTATAATAGGTGAGATACCTAGAATATTACAAACTACTATAAAGTATAAATATATATATATTTTCATTTCAGTACAAGTGGTAGATGGAGATAGTCAAGGTATTATTTTTAACATTCTTCTTTTATAATAATCATTTTATAAGTATTTTCAAAATTCAAAATTAAATTCTGTTTTCAAGAGGCTGAGGCGAGGGGCACAATTAATGTGTGACTACTGTACGACGCGACGTTTGTAGGTTCGATTCCTACTCGGGGGAATTAATTATTATTTACTTATATTTTCATTTCTTCGCTCTAGTAGCATGATAAAAGTGTGGCGTCGAGTTCTGCCTCTCAACACGCAATGCTCCGAAAATTATATAGTAAATGTATGCGGTATACAGCGTGTAGCTGAAAAAAAAGTTAGTTTTTCATTAATTGGTAATGAACAAATCCTTATTTTATTTGTGACTGTAACTCTTAATTATAAGATGTATATGGGAATAAGCCTGTTGACCTGCTCTCTGCTTCTTCTTTCAGTGCAAGTAGTCGACGAAAACAATCAAGGTATTATAAGATTTTATAAATTAATAATATTATTTATATAACCTATGAAAATCATTTCTAAAAAAACACACATATATACAGCTGAAATGTAGTAACAACCTTTTATATATATATATATATATATATATATATATATATACGAATTTCCCATTTAATAATTTTTTGCTATTGATTTTTGTTGTCAGCCAGCTGTCAGCAAATATATTATTATACACTCGTATATTAATATTTACTGTAAAATATGACGTTTTTAATTATTTCAAGACATATTTAAATTGCCAATCAGGACGACAGAATCTGTTTTAGAAGAGATAACTCTTTTGCGAGGACGAGGAATTTAAAATAATTTATTTCCTCTAATGGAAATCGAATCGACCATTTATGGTCGCCACGATGCGACGACCCCAACGACTTCTGTGCAACGCCTCACGTTTTTTTCGCATAAATATCGAATCAAAATAATTGAATTAATCATTCCTCTTAATTTTATTTTAATTTGTCTCATTTCAGTTAACGTTGTAAACGGAGAAGAACAAGGTACAGTACCAGAGAAAATCCTATTATCTTCGTCGGACTCGTTTACTGAGACATCTAGGATTGTAGGTCAACGGGAAGTGTACCTACTTATAACTTAAGTTTGCGGGCATTTGCCCACATTTTGTATGAAATAAACTACAAATATGAGTTTGTAATTGTGTTTAGGGTTTTACAAACGAGAAAATGGAACTCTCATAGCATCATTTTGTAGTCAGTCTGGTAAAAAACCGTTTATCTCGAGATCTCGTGGAGACATAAAGCTGAAATTAATATCACATATTTAACTCTGTAGTTCCTTGAAGTACAGAAAAAACCAAGTCCACGCAATATAAATATATGAGCTTTTAAGTACCGAATGATTTTTTTTTCTCAATAAAAATGTGTATATTTAGACGTTCATTTATATTAATTTTATCTTATTTCAGTGCAAATTGTAGATGATAACTACCAAGGTACGGCCATCCTTAACGTTTTTTTAAAATATTATTTATTATTTATTTATTTTTTTATTAATATTTTTAAAATATATATTTTGTGACAACTATATTCGTAATGTAATATTGAAGAATGGTATATGAATTATATTAATTAACAAAGTACTCGCAGTGCAATGGGTCAGCATTCGATTTTAAAATCGATGTTTGTGGGTTTGAGCATCACTCAGGGGAATGACTATATTTAAATTATTTTTTTTTCCTCACTGTGGCAGACAAAGAGCGGTGTCTAACACCACTTAACGCACAATATCTCGATTTCAGACGGGACGGAGTGTCTTAACACTAGGTTCCCTCTATCTACTAGGGATATATATGCGGGGAAAAGCATGAAGTTACCGAATTATAAATATTATTGAATTTATGCAAGCTGAATATTTATTGATGATTACTTTTGTACAGATATTTACTTAATTATTACTTAAAATTGGAAATATGTATTTTTTACACTAGGCTAGTAAAGACTTTTTGACTTCATCCATAAATCTAAAAAAAATATTTTCTCAAATTTTTCGTATTTTTTTTTCAGTGGACGTGGTTGACGGAGACCAACAAGGTAATAAAACTTTTGTTTTATTTTATTCAATAACTTAAATTATGTTTTATTGATAATCTATACTTAATTTTATTTCATTTTGTTTCAGTTAACGTGGTGAATTAAGATAGCTGACGTATACCAAGACATTGTCCAATTCTTATAGATATAGAAGTTACCAACTGATATAATATATTTCTCTGTCTAAATTTTCTTGTTTTTTTTTTATGTGTGACGCACAGACTTCTCACGGAGAAATGAATTATTTTTGCCTTCTCTTGTCAATACAATGAGCGGCGTTTAGTTAAGCCATTCAATATACTTATACTAGAGTACAAAGTTGAAAAAATAGAATAAATGCTTTATTAATTACAGGTAAACAAATCATATACAGAATAGATGTTACACATAAACAAATTCCCCACTTTCTGCCGAATTCTGGAGGCATAATATAACGGAGTGTCTTAACACCGAGGTTCCCTCTGCCTACCGTGCCGTGTGCGGGATACAGCGTGAAGCTGAAAAAAAAAACGTGCAAAAAATATACCGAACAAAATTTAAATTAGTACAAATGTAGATTTATTGTTCAGACAACAATACCTCCCAGAGATCTGGATGACGAGACAAGGGGGTCAAGTCCGCAGCATCCGGCGGCGTGATTGATCGATTTAAGCCATTGTAGTCATTATATAATATATGTGGACAATGCAATTTATAGCCATCAAAAGTAACCTTGTGTCAAGAGTACACCTGTACTAAATATTTTGTTCTACGAAAAAAATCTAATTAAAGTTTAAAGATAGATTAAAAAGATATAATACATAGATTAAAGATAGATAGATTTATTTAAAATAAAATAGTTAAAATATTTTCGTGTTCCCAGTATGGAAAGAAAAAATAAAAATACATAAGCGTGGACAAAATGATAAACGAATATTGGAATATTTTGATTCCATTAAATTATACGTAAAATATTAAAGATAAATAGTAATTCATTAAAGATAAATAAAAATAGTATTTTAATTTCTTGTAATATTAGCTACTAAAAAGAATCGTTAAGCTATAGGTAAAGTATGAGGTATTTTCTTTGACGATTTAAGGCTTGACAAGGTAAAACATGATAATGTATGTATAATGCAAGTCATCCACGCATAACCTGCCTTTCTACCTATCTATTTCACATTAAAATATGATCTGCACAATCTCTCTAGAGAAAACTATATAAAAAAAAGTATATAAAATCTCGGCTTACAAAATGAATTTCTCATTCTCTATTCTAATATATAAAAAAGTTTTTTTAAGCACTAATAGTAAATGAGCTTCATTGCTAGTTTTAGAATTATAGTTTAATTACCAAAAAATATATTTTATTATTTTATTGAATAATAAAGAAAGAAATAAGAGTTTTTTTTTGTAAAACAAAAATGTAATTAAAATGTTTCAAATTAGGGTCACAAGGTGACAATTTTTTATTAATTTTTTCATTAAAAAAATTATCGCCTTCACGTAGCAGTGTAGCAATTACCTCATAGCGTAATTGCTATAGGATTTTTTTAGATATACGCATATAATTTTGGTTTGATTTTATTACTCCCCAGTCTAAGTTATAAGTGGAAAATTCGGTAACTTCCGCATAAAAAAAGATGAAGTTTGGTAATGAAAATATTATACAATAACATGCTAAATCGTGCATAGAGTAGATTAGGCAGAGGGACCTAGTGTTTTGACACTCCGTTCATCATAAAATCTATTTTTTTCTATTTAAATGTTTTACAGCCAAAAACATTAATAGATAACGCCACCGCACTTCCCCGTAGATTTAGTATTGTGAAGTTACAATAGATTTAAAATATTTTTTTTTATCAATTTATTTGACTATACAGTCTACACTTGTATGGATGTAACTTAATTATTTCTATTTCCATAATCCACGTAATCTAGTGTCTATACATGTGCATATAACAGCAAATTTATAGATAATTATAGAGTTATAACACCAAATTCTGGACACTTTGCCACGACACCAGACCAATGAAATGGATATAATTATAAAATATATTTCATATCCTCAACTAGAAATCGAACCGGCAACTCATTAGTTATTACTTAATAATCTAAAATTTATTTGATTAGAATTAAAAATTTTAATATTATGTGTCCTTTTATAAATTTAAAATAACGAGAAGTCATTTTCTCTGCCTATAGTAGAGACCATCCATCGTGAAGCTGAAAAAAAAACATCTACATATATTTTAAAAAGTACTATACGGATTTATATTTAACTTTACAGTAATATTACTTAGACAACAAAATAAAACATATGCTATAATTTATATAATAGTTTTGTATAATTTTATTACAATAAGACAATTACTTACGTAATTGGTTTTTAGTCGCTACTATTAAATAAAAAAAAAATACTAATATATAACACAGTATTCTAACTTGACGACAATAACAAGATATAATTCAAACAAAATAGATAAAACTATCGATGAAGGCAAACTCCTACCCACAAGCGACACGTGCGAACGTCACAAATACTCATATGTATATGTATACATATAAGATAAAATACATAAAAAAAATCTATACACACAACTAATACCTACCGTTCTCAAGGAAAATGCGATCTGACAGTAAATATCTTTACATACACTGCGCTACGCGTGTTTACATCTCTATTAATAACTTAACAATAATAAAACATCCTGTAGAATATTTTTAGTAATAAAATGTACTAAATTACTTCGAAATCATCTAATGAATTTACTTCAATGAACCCAATGACATCACACACTAAAAGACTTCACAACTGGCTTTAATTGAGTGCGACGACGTCGGGGCGACCGCCAGCGACTATTCCGTTCTCGATTGCACCACTCGTGTCAGAGAAACGTTCTAGATTCTATGTTGACGTTTTAAACAATTAAAATGACCGTATATATCGTAGGATTCATATGTGCTTTGATACTGGTAAGATATTTGTATTATTCAATTATTTTTAAGGGAAACACGACAGATTGTGGGTTCAATTTCCACTCGAGGATATGAATTTTTAATATTTTCTTCTATCTGTCTTAACACCTGTCCTTTTCTTTTCAGTCTGCTTTTCTGATCGTGTGGATAGCGTACTGCATGTTCTGCAGGGAGCGACACAAGTCGGAGAATTATCAGTACAACATATCAGATTTGAAACGCAAAAACTACGAATTCGCCCAGGAACAGGAAAACAATAGTAAAGAAGTGTCCGCCGGCATATTTATTATGCCGTCGCGTCACAAGCAGAAAGATGATTTGACATACGACAAACGTCCCGATTATCCTGAAGGCACTGCGATAAACTTACAACCGAAAACAGATAAATTAATAGAAATATTGAACGAAAGTCCGGACGACAGTCGCAAATGCGTCGGTTTCGACGTTATTGACTCTGATGTACCTTACCACAGTGACGTGTGATTGCACAACTAATTGTTTGATTACAAATACCATTGGAACAATTTATAATAATGTATCGATGCACTGAACCTATATTTAAGTCAATATTAAAATATAAACACACTGTTAATTATAATAAATAATATTGTTATTAATAAAATTTTAAATTAACATTTTGTTTAATTAACATTACATTACGAAAAGATGTTAATGACGTATCGTAACTACCTGTCATTTTACCACAGATTAAATATTTAAAAAATATACGCATATATAGAAAAAATATACGCTTAATGAGTAGGTATAAATGCGGTTATAATTCATGTTAGACACTTATATACCTATCTTACGTCCATAATCAATATAACTGGCAAACTGGTTATTGCGTGAGGCTTTTGACCCCGTCCGCCATTTTATCGATGACACTTTTCTCTGTCGGCTTAAAAACATGTACGACAGCGTCTCCAGCGTCACTCAGGGTCTTAACTACTTCGTTCCAGGCGTTTTTCATGGAGTCCATAACGTCCCTTTTCGATCGATCAGCTTCCATGGACATAGCTGACACGCACACAGCAAAACACTAGAATATAAAAAATAGTTGTATATTTTTAATATGCAAAGCATGTTGCCTATATAATTACTAAAACTAAAATCTATTTCAGTTTAAGTAGGTCTCATAAATATTACATTTGCAAGTGCATACCTACTGATATGACTACTTTTGCTTAGAGACACTAGTTATCTATCGTGGTTCTGCTTATTATAATTAATTATTCTATTTAATTATGATTGAGAGCCGTCGTGACGCAGTGCAGACGCGTCTGACTGTTAACGCGTCGATTGTGGGTTGAGTTCCGACAGTCAACACGTTATGCGTAGAAAATTCGATGGAAACTGGGAAAGGAAATTTTTGAACTCTATATTCCCTCTGCCTACCCTGCTCTATAATCTCTATATCTATCTATTTTCATCATTTCAAATCGATATTACATTAATGAAACATATAAATTGTTTTACATCATTTTGTAGTTGATTCTTCGATTTGCATACAATAATAATATTACTAGTGCATGTGAAATCTTATACGCTGCATACGATTAATGTAACGGCAACGCGATAACTTTAATAAAATTACTTTCTCCATACTATCCTTAGTATTAATCTAAATATTCAAGAACAAAAACATATATATATATAATATTTTCACCTATTTATACTATATTATAATTATTTACTTACAATACAAAATATGAGCAGCATTCGAATATCCATGCTGTTTGGTGAAACACTGTTACAAATATACAGCGTTGCGGACGATGTCAGGCCTGATGTCCTACTGGAGCGCCGACAGGAAAGCCCGATTCACTTTGGCCACGCACGTGTGCCAGTAATAAGCGTGAAGAGAAGTTACTGGATAATATAACGTGTGAGGGCTGCGAAGTCAGAGAAAACTAGGCTAATATCAGTTGCAAATTGACATATGTATAACTTATAAGGTTTTTACTTTAAAATTTATTAATCTCTCCATCAAAAATATGGTAGTAATGATTTTTTTTTAAGATATATAAAATATAGAATAGAAAGTTTCTGTGTCAGATATTTAGTATTCACAAACAAAATTTGTAGATTCAGATGTTTCAAATATTGTTAATTGAAAAAAAAACCGGATTTATAGGTAACGTTTTTAAATTACTCGAGTAAGATATGTTACTTGAATAAAAGGTCTTACTGGCATTACTATGTTAGTAAACACACAAAGAGTATTAAAACATATTATATATAATAGATGGGAAATCATTTTATTTTCAATTTATTAAGAACTTGTAGCCAGAAGTAGAAATTACTAAGAGAGAATTTTTTTTTTTAATGTTCACATAGTGTTCCGTATATGTAATATATGAGCAGACAGGGAGAACTTAGTGTTAAAACACTACTTTTCCAATTTTCCGCCTAACTTCCAATATTAGTAACATATTCTTTTAAATATATATTTTATTACCACATCCATAGATCCTTTACAACGCTATCACAATAAACAATAAATTGGGTAACCGCCGGAAGTGACGGCTGTTTCCGATCAACAATACAGCCTTAACGCCTGACTCGATGATGCAAACAAAACAAATGACAATAAAAAAGGACAAGGAAACGAGATAAGTGCACATCAACAGTCATTAGATACTTTGTACGTATCGCGTTATTTACGATTCACCACACGTACTTACTTGTGCTTATTCAAATGCACATATTACATGATAAGTTTAAAAATAGAAAATTATATAAAATCATATACTTTTTCGTGTCACGCCGAGTCTTGTGCACAGCAGGGTAGGCAGTGTTAAGACACTCCGTTTCTTATTTTGGAAGCACTGCTTGTTTAAGTGGCGGAACTCAGTTCAGAGCGAAGGAATTGAAAAAAAATAACTTTTCTTTCCCTCGAGTGGAATCAAACCCGCACTATTAAGCCATATTGACATAATTGACAGAAACCTTAGTTTTGAAAATATAGATATTATGGATAAAAGGATAATACCTATTTATAAAATATGGACCACAAGAAAATTATTTGGAAAAAATGGTCCAACAAATTGATATTAAATAATATTCAAATTTAATTCAATATACAATATTTATTTATTTATTTATTAAGCAAAAAATTGTTAAGTAGTCAGTCTTAACTTTGTATGAAAACCTTAATAAAAGATTTAAATAAATCTAAAAAATCACTCGGGCTCATGTTTCCTATAGTTTTGATGAAAATTTGTAAAATAAGATCAGATTCAGGTGATTTAGGCTGCACATCAGTCAAATCTTTGCTTTCTTCATCAACATTTTCTTCTATCGCTATCTTCACTTGAATTGGCATTTCCTCTTCATTTTCTTTTTCTAGTAGTTCTCGTTTCAATATTCCATAAGCCTGGCACTGAACGATACAGACCAGCACCAACAAGGAAGTGATTGTAACCTGAAAAGGGGTAAATATTTACTATATATACCTACGCAAAACTAAATATGAAAATTATGCACAGAGAATCCAGTGTCAAAACTCTCCTTGTTATTAATTAAATAGAAAGCATAAAAAATAGAAATATGTTTTTATGCTTTCTTCTAACTTACCTTGAAAACCATTGTCAATGTGGAAACTAAAGTTGATGTAATGTAATGTAATGTTGATAGAGAGTTTTGCAAATCCATTTTATACCCTTTACAATAGTCTCATAAACATAAAATGTAATTTTATTACAGGATATCCTATGACGTATTTACTAGAAAGATAAACTTGATTAAAAAAAGTATTTTATAGTACCTGTTTTATCGACATGTCTTTTCAGATTATACAGGAAATATTTGGGATGTCAATTATAAATTCTAATTTATAGTTCAGCCCACAGACACTGTTATTGAATACATTCGTTGTGATAATATTACTATATTGTCAAATCAAGTGAAAGGTTGTGGGTTCTATTCCCATTAGTAATATTGAGGCAAAGCGCAGCGTTCCACCACTCCACTCGCAATGCCTCCAGGCTCCGGCAAAAAGTGGGTAATGGAGAGTCTTAACACTAGGTTTCCTCTGCCTTCCCTGCTGTATGCGCAATACAGCGTGACGCTAAAAAAATCTAGTCATAAATTAACATTTATTCACACGTAATGAGCGGTACATGTGTTATCAAAACTGCCAAACCGATATCAACTATCGCAGTTTAGATTATTAAAGTTCCATACAGCGAGAAGAGAATCTTACGATATTGTTTTTTTACTTCAAAAGTCTTATAAGGGTAAACATTGAAGAAATATAAGAAAAAAATAATAAGTATAAATCTGAAATTAATCTCACATATTCAGATTTACAGTTCTTCGGAGCACAGAAGTTAACCTCTAATACAACGCAGGCAAATTATCTCTGGATATGAGAATTTATCTATTTTTTTTTCCTTTCCTCCTAGATTTATGAAATTGAAGATGAAATAAGACTTTACAATACAAATGAAGGAAGAAAATCCAAAAAGTAACATTTTTTTGTTATTTATTCATTCATTTCATGTTAAAAAGTGTATAAGTAAAGTTAAGTTTTTCAGCTTTATTCGCCGCATCATTAAAACCTATAAGCTATTTCTCAATCACAATCCTGAAACTGGTACAGCACCCTTGGGCCCCCTAGACCTTCGTCATTTAACACAGCTGAAATTTTGAGGAGGTTTAATCTAATATTTAGTTAAGATGGTGTGCGTACTAACTCGAAAATGGGGCCCTCTCAAAGGTCTCAGAGGTCTCAGAGGTCAATCTAGTCTTTTATAAACTTCAAGATTATTTACATAATAATGCGGAGCCGATTAGGCTCAGGACTCAATTCGTTTGTCGATGTAACTAACAAATTAATATTTGAAGCCTTTCTCTTTGAAAAGTAATAGTAAAAATAAAAAAATACATCGTGAAAAAAAAAAGATCAAGTCAATCATTATATTTAATTTTATTTTGAAAGCCAAAAATATAAAAGAGAATCACAAATGCCTACATTTTCTGGAATATTTTCACAGTTTTTCAGATATTAGTGTGTTAGTTAGGCTCTTGACTGTACCATTGCTTAATGATTTTGTAGAGTTCCAATGGATTTTTTTGTTGAGCTATTTGACCAACGTTATCTATAATAGAATTTTGGCCGGAAACAGAATTGGCCGAGTTGTTTTCTTGAACAGCATCCCCAGTCTCCGCACAGTGCATGGTTTGGATCATGCAAACAAGCAGAACTGCGGCAAAAATGTATACCTGAAATATATTAAATTATTTTGTATAATAAGTGTTATTCCACATTTAGAGAAGCAAAAATTCTTATTTAGAAAAAGTATAGAAATTTAAACAATAAGTTAAATTAAAGCTAATTATTTGAGCCTGAGATTTCAGAATGTAAAAAAAAACACGTGATTAGTTTTTTCCACTAGAAATGTAAGCGTGTAAGTGTTGAAAGCTCTAATTGATCAAGTAAGTTACCTTGGCAACCATGTTGAAAACTGTATGAATGTTGAAAAGAATTCCTGCTTATATATATATTGGATTATCTTGGTAACTAATTAAGTAACTTATTTTACCAATTATTCTTTATAAAAAGGATATCCTTTATATAAATGCCCTTAATGAAAGACTGGTTGTCAGATAACAAGTATATGTAAATGTAAAAATATACGTATATATTTAGTATTTTTATGCATATATTTCAGTAAATATGCATTTTGCTTATCTTCATTGCACAAAATGGTTGACTTCGGAAAAGGATATCGTCCCTAATAGGTGATTAGGTACTATAGATTGTTTCGAAAAACGAAAACTTAAAAGTATAAAAAGAGGAACTTTTTTGTAGACCTTAACCAATTTTTCCATTTCAAACTCCTTATAGAAAAATCATCATGGCATTCAAGGTAAATTAACTTTTTATAAATATAATAATTTTTATAAATAATATTGATACTTTATAAATAGAACGATAAGAGAAACTTGAAAATAAAGTTATCTTACGTGTAAACCATATTTTCAGTGTTTTTTGCACAACAGAGTTAATATGAGAAAATTTATGTCAGAACACTCCGTTTTAGTTTTTAGTATATTCGAAACATTACTTGTTGAGCAGAAAAATAAAAATCAGTTAAATATAAAAAATGGGAGATCTATAGGGGTACCAAGTTCTATGTACACTCGGGATAAAATTTAAACTGTAAATTTGACTTAGCTGTCTTTTCCACCAGGTGCCAAACCAACTACCTTGCAAACATAAGCTTGTACGAAAAAAAAATCTTTAAAATTTTAACTATTTGAACTTTATAAATGATAACTTATATCTATATTTTTGTTCACAGACAAAACTTGTTGGCATAATCTTGATTATTTGTATCATCCATTCTATGCAATGTGATGATGAAGGCAAAGGTGGTTCTACAGAATCTGCTTCAAACTCTGGATCTTCCGGAGATGAATCTATTATTAACAATATAAACAAAATATCAAAAGATTACAACCCGACACAGATAATGAAAGTAATAAGGCAATTTTTTAAATTTTAATGCTTTCTTCTTATCGTTCTAATTCAATTCAATATATAGAAAATGTTGTTCTAAACTAGAAAAATGCTTGCTCATGTATTTTATTAAATAAAGAATTTATTTTGAATGGTTATTAGTGATTATTTGTATTATTTCCCAGTCCCATTTAACTCTATTCTTTAAGTGAAAATTAATAAAAGCAAAGAGGCAGAAGTGTGTGACTGTAAACACGATTGTGGGTACGATTCCCACTCGAGGAAATGATACATTCAATATTTTCATTTCTTCGTTCTTTTTTCTAGGCAAAGCACGTGGTTGAGTTCCTAATAAGAAGAAATTAGTTAAAATAAGAAAATAATAATTAAATATTATTTGCATCTCTTGATCGTGAAAAACAAGGTTCAAAATTTAAGTGTAAGATTTGATTACAGACACACTTGTACAAACGGTAGGCATGACAATAAATAATACATATACATTTTCAAAGATAAAATACTAATTAATTATATGTAACTAAAATAAAGAAATGTACCCAAATTATAACGTACAAATTACAATTATCAACCGTTAGCTTTTGAAAAAAATAATTGCCATATATTTTTTTATACAATACATCAAATTGTACATAACATTAAAATACTAGTTTACACGAAATCAGTACAGAAAAAATCCTATTTTAAAACAAAAAAAATATAATTTTGAGTGGTTGTGGGTTCGATTCCCACTTGGTAAAATTATGTAAATACTAATTTAATTGTATGTTTTAATTTCTTCCGCCATTCAATACGTAATGCCTCCAGAATTTGGTGAACAGTGGGTAACGGAGTATCTTTTTTTGTATATATTGTTTGAACACAAATTTTTAATTAACAGCCGTATGTGTCCGATACCAAAAAAATCTCCAAAGACGAGATTGAAAATAAGAAATGCCTACTGAAGTAAAAACAACGCATGTAATGTAACTAAAGTAAGATATTTTTTTTACAAATTTTGAACTTTATACATATTTATGGCAATTAATTATGTTAAAAAAAAAAACAATTAAATATAACATTAAGTTACTAAATAAATGATATAAAAGCGAAAATTTTAAAAGAATAACTACAATCCAATAAAACTCCTTACTAATAAGAAGTCAGCATAAAGACATAAAATGATATCTTCAAAGGTATGTAAATTCTTTTTTACAATATTTAAGGTAATATTTTAAATAGTTTAATGTTAAAAGTATAAAATTATTAGCTGTTCAAATATATTTTCAAATAACTCCCCACTCGAAGAAATGAAACATTTATTTAAATTTATATTTCCATTTTCTTTGCTCTCGTGTCGAGGCAAGGCGCGACATTGAGTTCTGCCACTCATCATGCAATGCTTAAAAATTCGTCGGAAAGTGGGTGAAGGGAGTGTTTTAACACTTGCTTCTCTCTACCTAACCTGTGTGCGGGATATAGCGTGAAAAAAAAATACATTTTATTATTTCATTTGTCTTATAGTCGGGATATATTAACACTATCATCAAAATCCTTTATTTTTATTATTAGCAGAGAATATTTCGATGTCATAGCAGTGTAGAACTAATACAGATGTTTTTTCAGATCACATATTTGGTACTTTTTGTTTGTTTCCTTAACACCATTTATTCGTATCGAGTATCTCAAACTGGATATGGAAATTACGGAGGTGCACAAGAAAACCTGGAAAATTCTGGACTACATTACGTTGATAATTCTAATAGTGCTGCAAATGCTGTGGGTGTCAGTGACAACTCCGCTGTCGATAATATAGGGCAGAGCGTGAGGCAACAAAACTCCTGATTCTTAAAATTTTAACAATGACTTTAAAATTGATTAAATAATGTTATTAGATATTTCATTTCTTATTATTTCTTTCACCCTTTTTATTTGTTTTTGTCTGAATAATTCAATGTATGACATGTGGAATACAAAGTCGATTCAACGTTCACGTAAAAAAATACCTATAATAAATATAATGTAATAATGATGACTAACTGATTGAATGACCGACAAAAACCTATCTGCGGGACTCGACCGTTGAATAATTTTGTCCGGCTATTTGAAAAAACCAAATGACTATATATGGACTGAAGTAAATTTAGCTTTCTTTTTAAATAAAACAATATTGTCACAAAAGAGACATTTTTTATTTTTTATACATTGAATTACAAAAAAATTTAATTCATAAGATTATGATCTTAAAATTATTAAGCTTATAAATGAACTTGAAGTATTATAGATGGAAATATTCTTTCACAAATCAAGACAATTTCTTATAGTATAGGACATTATAACAAAAAGTTCACCTTGAGAAACAGTATTTTGTACGATAAGCAATACTTATCAGCTCACTCTTAATCTTTTATGCAAAAAACACTGCGTTACTCATTCTATGCAGGCACAGTTAATGTGGCTGGATGGTTCAATGACAAAATGGTAATAATAGATTTTTTTAAAGTTAATTAAGTGTTGAAATAGAATCGTGTTACATACTTTCCCCAGACATTACATGTTGAGTTGCGGAACTCAACGCCGCCTTTTACCTCGTTACCAGATGGAGGTATTGAAAATAATCACATTTTTCGCTTTTACTTTGTGTCCCTTACTCTGGCCACAAATACTATTACAATTAAAAATAAATAAAATTCTAATATTTAGAAAGAATGGATCAAAATATAACACATTATTAAAAACCCTACGTTTGGAGTTGTCCAAATGCTTGTGCACCGGGATGTTGTTAAGTACAATAAAATCTCCTTTATTTGTTGATAGAAAAGGATCTATTCGTCCTTGTAGTGCTTGAACGCAAAAGACGATCAAAGCAATAATGTGAAAAAATTCAAGTAAATCCTGTTCGACATATAAAAATATCTCGGGAAATAAAAATCACTTAAAACCATGTCGCGTATTTTAAAAGATGACTTAGAACTTAAATTATTTTTTAACTGGTAATTTTAAAACGAAAAGACTGATAAAATTAAAACAACTACATGAGCGGTACGCAAAGGGATTGTACAAAGAAAAAAATATAGATTATAGAAAAATGTTGATAAGGTTGAGAATATTTTTACAATTAAGCAATATTTTAACAAAGGATATGACCGTATTTATGCTGATAGCTCCAATGAAGAAGTCAAACTTCGCTGTAAAGAAGTGATTGAACCAAATTTTAATGAAAAAGGTATCAAAACATCGGCACAGATATATCAATTTACCATTCTTGAGAAGGTAGTTCAGCCCGTTAACAACATCATGTTCAATAACCAAGAAATGGTCCTTTCCGCATGACTCAGCTCCAAAGACATCAGACCTGAAGACCGGCCGTAAACACATCCTGATCTTAATCCACTGGATTATTATTTAATTGAGGCCAGAGAGGAGCGGAGGGGCACAAAGTGTGACTGTAAAACTGACTGTTTGTGGGTTCGATATCTACTCGAAGAGTTTCTCCACTCTACACGCAATGCCTGAGAATTCGGCGGAAAGTGGTGAACAGAAGTGTCATAATGGTAATGGTATATCTTAAATTAACGTACAGTTTCGAGCAATGTGGCACCAACACCAAAAACTGGTTAATTTACAAATTAAAGTTAATTGACGAAACAAGAATATGGGTTGCAAGCTAATCTTATCCGTGTTGTAAATGCATATTCAATATTAATGTTAATTAACACAATTTTAATTAATTAATTTGACAATAAATTGAATTTAAAAATTTAATATATATATAAATGTCTTTTTTATAGCGTTTATTTCATATACCTACATCATAAGCATCCAGTTAGTCGTACAAAGAAAAATTATATACAACAAATATGGTTTACAAAGTAAGTAAATATGGTGCATAGGTGCGAGACTGTAAATGCGCTAAGTTGTGGGTTCGATTCTCACACAAGGAAAAGAAATATTTCATATTTTCATTTTCACCTTTTCTTTTTCGCTCAAGTAATAAGGTCAAGCGTGGCGTTGAGTTCCACCACTTAAACGGTAGAGAAACGGAAGTTTAAAGTTAAAATTAAATTTATTTCTGTTTCAGATTCACTTACTTTATGCGATTCTTCTTTTTTCCTTCGCGATCACTGTATACCCATTGCCATATGAAGTGAATACAAGTCAAAATGAAGTTGATAATTCTGATAACGTAGCAAATGCAATTGCAGCGGACAACAACTCTACTGTTAACAATATAGGCCAAGTAATAGTATACAAACAGACCATTTAATATTATATCTCAAAATGTGTATCATTTTTTTTATATTTATGTTAAAAATATTTTTAAAAAATTAAAAATTAATATAAAATGAAATTATTGTTTTTTTATTAGTATACCAAATATAAGATATTATTTTAAGACGAAAGTTTTATCATTTTATTTGTTGTTGCTGTGTTGAATGTTTTTTGTTGAATATTTTCTTAAGAGCATAACAAAATGTATATTTTTAAACATTCACCCAATATAACAAATATTAAAAACATAGAGTACATTACAATATAGTACATTAAATATACAACAATTTATTTTATATTTAAAAACGCTGGAAATGCCTGATTACTAATGCCTGACTGGAAATGTGCCTTTTGGGATCCGTCGAAATCAATACCAGTTGCTTACCTTACCACGTCTAATAATGAAAACCACTAGAAATACTATAAATTTAAATTTTATCAAGTTTGCAGAAAATTTATCAATAAATATTACATTTACTGACCCAATACAACTAATAAATGGACGAAATAACTAAACTATATAAGCAAATACTTCAAAACACTTTTGTCTATTTAAAATAAAATGAACAATAATTAGAGAAAAGGAAATACATTATAATCTCTATATCTCACTTACATTTATTTAAAATGAACCGACCCTAAGAACAAAAAGAAAAAAGCATAATATAACTTAAACACTTAATTTAAGTTACTTTTTATGCAAGCATAACTAATATTTTTCTTCACGCTGTATCCAGCACACATCGTAGTAGGCAGAGGAAGAAGGAACCTATTGTTAAGACACTTCGTTCCCCAGTTTCTGCTGAATTCTGGAGGCATTGCGAGTCGAGGCAAATCTACAATATATTTGGTGTCGGTGTACGACCAAAGCGAAGAAATGAAATAAAATTAACTTAAACAAATATTTCATCTTCTCGAGTGAGGATTGAACCCACAACCAGTCGTAACTAATAATATCTTTAATATTAATAGAACTACTTTTGGTCCCATGCTACGAGTACTTACTGATAGATTTGAAATAGGCGCGTTTAAGTTAAAAAGTAAGCGAAAAAAATGCAGAGCTGATAAGCAGCTTCAGGTGCACTAACTTATCTTTAACTTAAGATTGACAGAGATTGACACTACAAATAAAAACTTTATTTCAGTAATTTTCCAGCATGAATTTAAGCTGTTTAAAATATTCGATTTTTCCTTCTCTACTTTACGCACTACCGTTGATCCATATTGTGTTGTTTAGAGATATTACTTTAAGTGGTATTCATAGATCCACCACTACCGCATAAAATGTTTCAACATTGAGACAGTGGCCAAGTGTAGAGAGAGAAGTGTATATAACATAGCCATAACTATCGCACCCGCATATGCGGGTTCGATTCCTACTCAAGTTAGTTGTTATGTTAAAATAATAGCTGAATTGGTAAAACATAGCTGGTTGTTGAGTTCCATCATTCAGCCAGCAATATCTACATAGAATACGAGTGGCAAGCTGGCTGGCTGCCATATGGCAAATGGTGAGTGGCAAGACTGAAGACGCTAGTCTACCTACTTTGCATAAAGAAGGGATACTTATGTTTCAATATTGGAAGGGAAAGAAATATTCTCAGTTTTTTAAAAAAATAAATATTATTCCTAAAATTGCTATTCATTTTTTTTATTATACATACACATATATGCTTCAAAGTCAAATATACACGTATATTTGACATTGAAATTTTCTGTAATATAATATACATTTAGTGTTCCGTATACACATTAGCAATACAAAAGTATAGATAGCGAAAGAAAAGACTATTAATTATGATACAAAATAATGAGGTCACATACCACGAAAATGTAAATAAATACGAATTTTTTTTCTTTTTTTCAACATAATAATTTTATTCTTTTACACGATGGCATCTAAGGTATGTGTTAGGTTATTTGATATTTATTTATTTTAATTTTTTGTCATATTATGTATAAGCTTAATGATAAAAATATACAATATAGAAATTTGTAATTCAAAATTATATATATTTTTCAGGTCATTTTTGGATTGTTACTCATATACCTGATAGGTTCCGTGCAGGCGGCAACTACATACCAGCTGGTCTACACCATCACGAAAGAGTACGTTGACAACGAAGACGACACTGTTATAGAGTCCTCTGCAGATAACGGATCACAAATAAATAACGTTGGTAAAATAGTTAACGAGATTCAAATAAACAATTCTACTAGCAATACTAAAAATAATAACTAATGTTATTGTTGATAAAAATGTGCAAAAGTATAAATTATATTGAAACAACTAAAGCCGTTGCTTTTTTTCATAAAATTTTAGAACAAATGTAAATTTTTGGACAATTCGCTGAATAAATATAAAATTTTAAAATATTTTTGTATTTACTAAACAATTCGTATAATATTATTGTTTATAAAATATACCTCAAATCAAAAAATAACCCAAAACGTAAAATATCCTTCTAGACCGTTAAACCTACAGCTCTGATATTTTGGAAGAACGTTGTGAACGTCAAGGTGATCGGAGAGAAGTAGCTCGGTGATAATTGTAATGGTAGTTTTTGAGTAAATGGTCATAATGTCTCCCATAGAGTTAAGCGGCGGAACGTTTTGAAACTCACGCGCACAGGCGGATCCTAGTATGTCTATCCTATCCTATAGATCCTAGCATAGCTTATAGAAAACTGTAGGAAAGTGGTGAAAGGAAGTGACTTGTCACTACGTTCCCAAGATCCCTATGTTTAGGCTGTTATGTGCAGAATACAGTGTGAAGGTAAAAAAATATATCCCTTTAAGTTGAAATAATTATTTCTTAACACGTGAACATTATTTCCACGTACAATGTTAGATAAGACTAGGTTTATCTACAAGTATGCTAACTAGTTCAATGTAGACTAGAGCAAATACTAAAAAAAATAAATAAAATACCTTCAAGCTATAGATAGGTATTTGGTTAATTGATTTCTAATACTTAGAACAGATATTTTGCTTGGAAATATTATTATAATAAGTATTGTATACATATGAGGCAGTTAACTAACTAAATTTTAGACATATTGCATACTGCCTACTAAATTCTGTGACAATATTTTAAAAGATATAATATATCTAAACTTAATTTAATTTATTTTTTTTAATTTTTTTATTAATTTTTTTTTTATATATTCGTATAAGGACGCTTACACAAGCACATTAAAAGAAAACTTGTACCTATTCATTTGAAAAACCCATTACAATATCCAAAAACAATTATTATTTTTAATTTTTCACAAGGACTAAGATAAAAAACCACTTTAGTACACATGGTAAATCCCATCGCTGATAAAAATAATTGAACAGAAAGAATATTTAAAGACACGTTCAACAATAACTAATGTATTCTGTGCAAAACTACAACTCTCAACTGCGTTTTTCAATAATGGGAAAAATGTCTCCCATAGTTTTTATTTCGTTCTGTTTCTTTCTCTTGGTGTCGTGTCGGCCGTACGAGGATCTAAAGGTCAGAGAAGGATTTGAATCAAAAGAATTGGATCGTGACCGGGAACGAGAACGAGAGGAAGCTTGGCGACCAATATTTGGCCCTTTTGAGGATCGAGCAAAATTCGTTAAAAACAAAGAGAAAAATGAAGATAAAATGTTGCTCCAGGGCGCCAGACCTTATTTCCCGGGATTTTACACTTTTCCATTCTTTTTTTGGGATTTTTTCTATCAACGTCCTTCATTTATGTATCCCGAATTTAACTATCTTGTGAAAAAAGACATTAAGGAAAAGCCAATTTATAAAGCTTAACTTTTACTGGGAAATTCAGGATTTTTCCAAACTTGGCGATTGTATGGGACATTTTTTATGTAAAATGTTTTTTAAGTTTCGTGAAATTATTTTTTCAAAATAAATCTAAGTGGTCAATTTTTGTTTGGGCCTATTATTTTACTATTTATAGTTTGTTTTTAAATTTTAATTAAACATATTGTTTAAAATGAGTATTTCGTTTGAATTCGGGTAAGGATCGAACCACGCTCCTGTGCCACGAATGGCTTGTGAAATTAATAATTAAACATAAACGTGAACGACCACTTTATACAAATTTATAAATATTTGTATAATTTTTGGCAGTTAGTTTTTCACTTTCACTTTTTTACTACTATACTTTATCTTTGTTATAGAACCATTACTATATAAAGTTATTTTTTAATCAGGGTTATAAATATTCAAGTACATACTTTCACTTTAAATTAATTATAGCTACACATAAAAAAGAGAATTTTAACTTTACTAGTGTACTTACGTAAGTTATTTTACATATATTATTTGTCATTACTGCCATGAAAAATTTTAATGTTATACTATATATTTATAACAGTAAATGTGATAATTATACGAAAAATATAAATAAATATAAATTAAAATTAAACGCTACAATATGCTCACAGCATGTTAGGCAGATCGAGTAATGTTCTTTCCACTTCTCCATTTTCTGCCTTATTATGGAGGCATTGCGTGTTGTGTAACGGAACTCAACGCCACACTTTGCCTGGACACCAGAGCGAAAAAATGAAAATATAAAATTGACTATACATTTCATTACCTCGAGTGGGGATCAAACCCACAACCAGTTGCGATTGCTGTCCCACTTTGTGTCCTTACGTCATAACAGGCCTCATAAATAAATAATTATATTAAATTAGTGTTTTTAAGTATCGCAACGCCTTTAAATATTTAATAGCAATTTATAGTTTCAAAAATATCGCTAACTCATAACGAACGTGTAATATACGACATATTACACGAGGTTTGTCTAAATATATATTATACTAGTGACCCGCTCGCGGCTTCGCCAAAAAATTTTAATCGTATCGTATCATATCGTCGTGTGCGTATCTTGAAGG
Organism: Heliconius aoede; assembly: GCA_037355905.1. Lineage (NCBI taxonomy): Eukaryota > Metazoa > Arthropoda > Insecta > Lepidoptera > Nymphalidae > Heliconius > Heliconius aoede. The sequence goes on along the minus strand of JBAIZZ010000238.1, from coordinate 264,163 downwards.
TTTCGAGGCCAGTCGTCGCTCAAGGGCACAAAGTATGTCTGTAAGCGCGACTAGCTGTGAGTTCGCTCTCCATTCGAGGAAACTACTTCTTGTTGTTATTTCAATTAATATTTTCATGTCTTCGCTCTGGTGTCGAGGCAAAGCACGGCGTTGAATTCTGTCAATCAACATCCAATGTCTCCAGTATTCAACGGAAAGTGGGGAACAGGGTGTCTTAATACTAGAATCCCTCTGCTTACCCGTGTGTGCGGAATACAGTGTGAAGTTAATTTAATATATTCTTATTAAAAAAAGTAAATTGGTCAACAGGTAACATACTTAGATTACCTATTTAACTACAATCATGAATAGAACCCTCAGTGACAATCCATCTCGCGCTTTAGATATTTCTTCACACAAACACCATAACGATATCATAGTTTTCCAGGAAATTCTAGATAACTCTACATCAATCATATTTACATAAATGTTATTTTAGATATTTGATGGCTGACGTTTATTATATATAACGTGTATTATATATATATATACATCTACACTGATATAGAGATATAACTATCTACACTGTAATATCTATAGAAAAGATAACAAAAATACTGATCTATAATTAATTATAAGAAAAATATTATGTATTTATCAGTCAAGTCAAAATAGCATAACGGAACGCGATATATGGAACTGTAATTAGTCAATGTCAATCTGTCGATGTTTATGTCGGTCAATCGATGTATTTTAGTTGTTGTGCTATTTTTAATCAATAGTCACGTTCAATAGTTTTTATTACTGTTGAAAATGTTGCGAGTGTACGGTCTCTTGGAACGCAGAAAGGAATCAAGCTTCTAACTAGTCAAAATCAACCAAATCCGCGAAATCTATACTTAAAAAAATTGACAAAAGTGAAAATTTATAGTACAAAATTTTTTTATTAAAAGAAAAAAAAATTTAACACTTGTTATTTTAGTTAATTTTAATTATATAAAACGAATGCATACCTCCTGTAAAAATGGGCATTCTTTTTGTAACTGTAGGTCCACGGGAAATGCCCTGCGGTCATTTAGAAGCTTGTTTTTTCCTTTTGAGGTACGGAACTCTAACAGGGATCTCTGTATTTTTATGGACATATGTGTGTACAAAATTACATTGTTTCTATTACAGGAAATTGCTTAGATCCATTAGATATCTTATACTTTTTTTATTAATAGCTATATTATAATAACAAGAAATCATAAAATATTATTTTATAAATATGTACCATGTTCTTGATAGTTTTTCAATTAACAAATACCAGAGCATTGAATACATTATCTGAGTTGTATATATAAGATATTACAAAGGATCTTTACACAATCGCAAAAGGAACCTGCAATGGCTCTAATAAAGGTATTGTGTCATCGTCCTATATAAACTTTTTAAAAAAAAAAACTTTCTTAAGAAATATTATTCTTTTTTAGGTAATGTTTTTCTTATTTAAGTGATATTATCTTTTATTTACAGACTTTGTTCATCTTGAGTGTAACAGTTGCACTAATTGCGACTGCTATTGGTGATGAGCGTGGCCAATACGGGGGAGGTCAAAGCAGCGCTTCCAGCCAAGGAGGCTCAAGCAGCAGTAAATCCAGCGGATATGGAGGTTCTCCCGGCGGTGGTTCTAGTGGCAGCCAAAGTTTAGGTGGTGGAAGTCAGGGTGGAACTGGAGGAGGTCAAGGTGGATCTGGCAGTCAAGGCGGTTCCGAAGGAAGTCTAGGTAGTTCGGGTGGTAGCCATGGAGGATCAGGAGGTAGCCAAGGTGGATCAGGAGGCAGCCAAGGTGGTTCCGGGGGCAGTCACGGTGGTTCAGGAGGAAGTCATGGGGGATCTGGGGGTAGCCAAGGTGGATCTGGTAACCACGGTGGTTCTGGCGGCAGTGGCAGTGGAGGCAGTTATGGAAAAAAATATGGCCGCTGATTTTTTTTTCTTTATTAAATTTAAACCCGTTGTATGACATTACGTCGTTTTTGTTTGTTTTTATTTGATTTAAATATATAATAAATGCGAGTACAATAGAGCTTTTAACTAACTTTTTTTTAACACCTTACAGAAGTTTTTATTTAGTCGTAAGAAAAGATATTAATTTATTCTTAGATATATGTTATTATTAGTGTACGATTACAGTCTCAGTTAATAAAAACGATCGTAAATGAATCAAAGTTTACAATCTACGAGTATAACATCATAATATGAATTCATAATTATTTCTTTTCTTTTACGCTTCCTGACCGACCTAACACCTACCTGCCTTGATTGTATTTGTTGTTATTAATTATTTAATATATAATGACAGTTTAGCAGGGTGAGCAAAGAGAGTAATTATATATATTTTTATAATTTTTTTTTTTAATTATATTTAAGCAATGATAAAATGTAATTATTATTTTTATACATAGTACACATAAGTTGCCTTTATATACTGTTTGCTATTAGCTAACTTTCTCTTGTTCTAAAAATCGTGGTATTTTACTTCACAAATCATTAAATCCAGGTGAAAATATATCTTTTAGTTACTATAAAGTAAACGCATGATTTTCAATTCGCGCTACGCAATCGTGGAACGGCCTGCATGCGTTAGTGTTTCCAGGTCAATACGACTTGGGTATCTTCAAAAGGCGCGTTCATCTCCACATTAAAGGCCGGTAACGCACCTTTGGCCTAGCACGGGGTCGTGTGTGGCTGAGATCACTTACTGTAACGTGACTAATATTTCTAAAAATTTCTAATAACGACATGCCTGCAATATTCACGTACTCTGTTAAACAGAGTTATATTTAAATATTATACACATATGTAAATACCCTATCATCTTCATATCTACATCCACATCCGTGAACAAAAAAAAAATGGAAAAACCTCAGCTACTTGTTTATAAGATTATGAGAGGCCGTCGTAAAACAACGGCGCAATATCTGATTATAACGTGATGTTTATTGGTTCGAATCCCACTCAGGGTAATTAACTATTATCATTTCCTCGCTCTGGTAAGTGTGTCTTGTCAAGCGCGGCGTTGGGTTAATCCATCCAAGACGCAACACTAGGCTCCCTCTGCCTAACCTGCTATGGGAGAAAAAATTTTTTCTCCCATAGCAGGTTATGGGAGATTTTTATCCTTTATGGGAGATTTTTATTTACTGCTATTCACTATGATTTCGGTTTTATTTGAAATAAATTTACCTAGAAATTAATTGGATATCAAATAACGAAATTTTATAGTTTGTTATTACACTACATTTATATAGTCGTGTAGTCGAATAGACGATGTGTGTATATTGCCACTAAAAATAAACTAATTTCGCGTGCCTCCTCTAATTAAATTATCATGATCGCTGGAAAAACAAATAAGATAGAGTTCCAAAATTATATAAATTCTATATATAGGCTGTTTTTACAACATTGCTCATAGTTTGTAATAAGAAGTGACACACATAAGTTAAAATGACGTCTAAAGTAAGTCTTAAATTATTTTTTATATTCTTTTAATATTACTTTTTTTATTAAAATTATGATATTTAGAAAAAAAAATAATTAAGTCTTTCTAAATATCATACTTTTAATAGCAAAGATTATGGATTCATCAAAGCATAACTTACAGAACCATGTGAAAATTAAAAATACTTATAATAATAATAATATAATATTAATTACATAAAATATGCAATAAAATCAAATTATACAAATTTATAATATAAATTTATTTAATTGCAAATTTTTATTTTAACACTAGGTTCCCAGATTTCCTTTGCTATTCTAAAATATTCTATAAATAGAATATCGTCCAGTACTAAATTATATTATTGATACTTACATTCATACACCGACACGTAATTATTCATGTATGTGCACCAACGATAATTTCTTTTTAATATTTTCTTGCTTGGTATATCTTTCATCTTTTATCTTTATATCTATATATATATATATATATATATATATATATATATCTTTAAATTATTGCTATTGGTTGAGTTACATTTAACATCTTTTGGCTCTCCAAAGAATACCTACATTCTAATTTAGTTAGTGAACTAGTATTTACCTACATAATTATAGAGAATTGCGAAGTTCCCTATTTCCGCCAAATCTAAATCAAGAGAATAGCGAGACTCACTGGTGGGTGATTTTTATTTGTAAATAAAATACTAAAATTTTATTAAATAATACAATTAATAACAACGGATTTCTAGATTTAAATACATTTCCGTTAAGTGACTTTCGTTAAGAAATTTCTTTTATTAATAAAAAAAAAGTCTTTCACAGTAAACATTCTAAAAAAATATTTCTTAACTTTGTTTAGATATTTATTGGAATCACAGTAGCTCTTGTTCTTATGGCGAGCACTGAAGCACAATTCGGTGGCTGGGGAGGAAGAGGAGTTGGACAAGGAGGAGGATTTCAACAAGGAGGTGGTTTTGGACAAGGAGGATTTGGACAGGGCGGTTTCGGGCAAGGAGGAGGATTTGGGCAAGGTGGAGGTTTCGGACAAGGAAGAGGATTTGGACAAGGAGGGGGTTTTCAACAAGGAGGCGGTTTCGTTCAAAGAGGATTTGGGCAAGGAGGAAATTTTGAACAAAGAGGATTTGGTCAAGGTGGAGGTTTTGGACAAGGAGGAGGATTCGGGGGGAATCAGGGTGGGTTTGGACCTGGGCAAGGAATTGGTGGTTTTGGATTTTAACCAATAACTCACCAGTTATTCAATAATCGATTTTGTAAGTATACCACATTTGTGTACACAAAACATTTTGAGCATCTTAACCTATTATGGGCAAAGGTATATCAATTGGTTGACTTAAGTTTATATGGCCATTAACAAGTTGTGATAGCATTTGCAACATCATGGAACCAAAGTATATCACAAAACGAGAACCTTTAACGAGCAAATTAGGAGACTCTTCTCTGTTAATTGGTATGTCTTCTTTAATTATAGGTGGTATCTCAGGAGGGGGTGGTTTTATGTTCGGTGGAAGCACTAGTACTGGGTTTAAAGGTGGTTGAACTACTGATGGTGGTACGATAAATTCAGGAACACCAATAGATGGAGCAGAATAAAAGCCAGTTAGGGGTATTCTAGTTATATCGGTAAACATAAAGGGACGATTTGGATTTTGAATAAGAGGAATTTTCGATATTGATGGTACTGTACTTTCCACTGGAGTGTTTATAGCTATATTTTTAATTTCGAGGTTCTCTGGCGATAATTCTCCTAGGCCAAAGGGCCTTGGTGTTATTTCAATAACATTTTCTGATGATGATACAACTTCCGTGACTTTAATTTCTGATTCTTGATGTATAATTTCTTCCGGAGGCTTCAAATCTTCTATAATTTTTTGGTCTGTTATCAATTCTGAACCATCTGGTAAAGGTAATGGTATTGAAAGAGCCACACTGTCTTCTATAGGCTTAATGATAGATGTTATTATTACTTGTGGTGTTAAATTTGGTTCAAGTGGAATGTCTTCTACATTACCCACTTCTGCAGTGTTAGGTATTTTCATAATATCCTCAAGCGTACCACCTTCAACAATGGGTATTTCGCTAGATATCGAATCGACACTATTAGGTTCGACAATCTGCCTTTTTTTGATAGAATGTTTAATTCCATATTCTCCAAACGGTGTTATTTTCTTTAACAAAATCGAAAAATGTTTCAAAGGTACAGGGTAGGGTTGCAATTCGAAGTGGAAACTCTTCTGAAATTTTTTGAGTCTACGATGTGGACTGCACTTCACTATTTCACATAACCAAAAAGTAAATATAAGCACGGCCACCTAAAAAAATCAATCAATTAATATCCTTTTGAAAGTGGAAACAACAATTTCTTGACTCGACTTGACTTGACTTGAATTTATCTTAAGTAACGTTTTATACCTGACTTATATATTTCATATTGAACAGTGTTAGCTCGTCTGCGACGCAAACCACGGGTAACCCTTTAAATAAACATTTGTTCACGAAACGCGATCAATGCCGTACTAACATAAAAAATATAATTACAATGGAGACACGCCATTTCTACAAACAGGGACAAGGAAAATTATTGACCGATTATAATTAAAATATCTTGTTCATAGCAAAGCACCTTTAAAAGATAAAGATTATTATGATAACACGTCAGTGAGTTAAAAGTAAAAGATACTTAATACATAAATATTTATGAATTATAAAAAATCTAGTTCAATCTTTTGGATACGTCATGTTACGCAAGCGTGTATTACCTCATAAAATATAGAAAGCGTGTAATATCTTATAAATATAGTGACGTAGAACTGACTATATGAGTACGTACAGCTCAGGCCGTAGGTTCGATTAGTGTTAATGTTTGTAGATGGCGACTTGTTGCCAAAAAAACTTATTACTAAAAAAAAATACGGATAAGGAGGCCAGTCGTGGTGCAGGGACACAAACTTAATGCGATAGGTTGTGGCTTCGATCCCCATTTAAGGAGATGATATATTTAATATTTTCATTTTAGCGGCGGACCTCTAGGGTCCCAGGTTCCCTCTTTGCCTACCCTGCTTTTTGCGGGACACCTACAGCTAAGCTAAATAAATCATGAAAAAATAGGATATTGCGTGAGCCGAACTATTGAAACTCTACATCTCTTTTACTTTCTACATAACGTTAAATAGATATTCAAACATAATGTAAGTAAATTTGTATAAGCAAAAAGTGTCACTTTCAAACCTACAACGAGCCGTACCTAAATTCGTTTTATTTATTTAAAAAAAAATAAAACTTTGCTTGCATTAATGAATAAATCAATAGGCTCGTCGGGCGGACGTGAGCGGAAAGAAGTTTGAACAATCGTTGGAAAGTATTAAGACTCGTTTCGAAAGTATGGACGGAATTACAAGTAATTCGTGAATCTTTATTTTCTCGACTAATTTTAAATTTTATATAATACTTAAACACAGTATATTGTTATATAAAAAAATATTCATTATTTAAAATTTCTTAATGTAATCCAAAAATATATAGTAACTGATCTCTCTCATCAAATACTACAAAGCTGCCTGTTGCACATATGTAGTTTTTGATTTTTAAGGTTAATAGTATTTGATTTTTAAGGTTAATCTCTCAATGTTTTACTTTCAAAAGTTTTACACTTTTCAACCATTTTATTTATTTTCTGTGCATTCACTAACCCTATAAAAACATTAAAAAAAAAACTATAAAACACAAAAACTGAATATATGTGTACACTGTTCACGTAATGTATGCAGATTTTCAGTACTTATTGGAATCGAGTGTCTTAAAAATAAAATTATATACACATATTGAGCAAAAAATAAAAACTATATAAAAAAATTATATTTCCTCCTTAAGCCAGCAGCTTGTATTGGATACCAATTAGATAACAACTAATGTATTTAACCCACTACCTCCGTAGTCATCTCATAAAAAAAGAGATAGAAGAGAGAGAGAGAAGAGAAAGAAATTTATTTAAACAATTATGATATATGTCATAATCAATGTTCCACTGGTGGTAGAAAGTGGCGTGGGGGTCGACACACGCGACATTCGTCGTCGAAGTCTCTTCCTTTATACATACGTAGGTTGGGTATTGTGGAAAAACTCGTATTTTTTAATACTACCATACGTTATTTTATTAGAATTTTTATGCTTTATATATTCGTCAACAAATCCATAGCTTGGCTAGTTATGTTGAGTGGTTTTAATGTAGTTTTAAGTGAGTTTAAGTTTTGAAAAACGGATTAAAAACAAACGCCAGGAGATCATTTTCTAAATAAGGTACGTAAAAAGGTACTAGTAAATTACAATAATGAATATATTTTTATTGATTATATTTATATGTTATTGAATATTTCATACTGGTTAAAAAAACAAATATACGAGTATTTTGCATTATTACCCTAAAATAATTGTTTCAAACAATTTTTTGAAAAAACTAACTAACTCTTGTTCCATAACGTATAAGACAACTTTATATATTTATATTATAAAAAGATATCAGTTATACCTATTTACTCGAGTCATAATTCTGTAATAATAATGATATTCACGAATCGATCTTAAAAAATAAGTCAACGTACAGAAAATCTGTTTGCAAGTAATCGATTCCCGCTTTTATTAACTTAATACATACACTCTCGATTAAAAATAACAGAAAGAATATAATAATATACGTACTGTATTGTACACCATAAGAAATACAATAAATAACTAAAATATATATATTAATGTTTGTATGTTATAAAAAATCTATAACATTCAAGGCGAATAAAGGAACTAATTACAATAATTGTTCTCTTTTAAAATCTTAATTATTTAATATTGGTTTCGTGTTATATTTTTGTAGTTTCATGCTGTATCGCGCTTGTATATAGTAGGGTAGACAGAAGAGAGCTTAGTGTCAAAATACTCCGTTCTCCACTTTCCGCCGATTTCTGGAGACAGCGTAGCGAAACTAAACGCTGCTCCCAGCGCGAGAAAAGAAAATATTAAACGTTACATTTCTTCAAGTGGGAATCGAACCCACTACGCGTTAACAATCATATGCTTGTGCCCCTGCGCCACGGCTATCCTCTATATACTTTTTCCAAATTTTTACCTTTATAACCCAAAACTTAAAATTCCCCATTTTATAACGTAATACTAATTTAAGGAACATTCAGTTACGTCACCATGTTGTATAATTTCGTTCGAATAACTACGTTATTATCTTTGTCATTTATCGTTGCATGCGGACGCGCTGTACTCTAGTTACATGTGACTGATTATATTCAAAAAGTAATTACATAGAAACACGGAGAGAACTCTACTATCTCTACTACTTTATTCATAAAATGACCTGTGAAAGATTGCGGCGTTGAGTTTCGCCTCTCAACGCGTAATACATCAAGAATTCAAGAAGTGAGAAACGAAATTTTCTTAATGAGAAGCAAAAAAATATAGTAACTGAAATTTTCTATTATTTTATCACATACGTTCATTGTTTTACCTTAATGCTTTAGTATTGATAACCTGTTTAATCTTATTGTAATTTTATCCGATTACAGCAAAAAAAAATATATAAATTATCGATCTACATTTCTAATTAACGAGAGAAAATTATAAAGATGCATAAATGTATGTAATTACGGTTACGAGTCCCTTAAAAATACATATAATAGTTATAACGTTGACTGATCCCACTACTATATATGAAATAGAAAGTGAAAGCAATTATTAACATTACAACTTTGTTTAAGTTAATAAAATTACTAGAGTTAAAAAATATACATATTTTTAATAGCTAACTGTAGCAATATATTATAGCATAAATGTCTCATGATCATAGCAACGAAATGAATATAATAGAGTGGGAATCGAACCCACAAAAGTTGCGTTTATATTTATTGTATTTATATTGATATTTTTTTTATTTTTTGTTTTATTATTGATATTTTTATATTTTATAGCCAAATGCCGTGCCGTTGCACCGCGAAGGTTGCACCTCAAAACTCTAGTTATCAACACAAAGTAACATCCATATTTTCTATTGTTACAGAACAATGATGTCACAGAAAGCAATTATTTTAATAAGCGTACTCTTAACGATACTGGTTAGCGCATGCGATTGCAGTATAATTAAGAGTGTCCAAGAAATATTCAGCACTCGCAGCGAACAGAGGAGCATGTCTGACGCCATCATCAGATTTCTGGACTACCTGTTTCCAAAGGACGATAAAGAAACCAGAGTGCTGAAGGAACTGTTCGGATACTACGCGGATGACGAGCTTCCGGGATTGGAGGGGTCATTAGATGCGCTTGATGCACTACTTCATTAAAACCAGTTAACGTTCAAAGTAATTGATTTCTAATGGAAATCTGTCTTAAGTTACGAGTACGTCTACACTATCATTATAACTGCAATCGTTATGCGAACAGTGAAGTACACCGTGATACTAATTAGATAGGGATTTAACATATTGCAGTTCTTATTATAAATGTTAGTCATATATTTTATTTATTACCGTTATTTATTTTGATTAAAACTTTACTAATAGTATTTATTAATAAACTTCAATTGTACGTGAATATATTAGTTTTATTTTAAATACCTTTGTTTGATTTTGTTTGATTACTTCATCGTGACATATTAGAAACATAACCTACTTCTCCAATCCTCCAGTCCAATTAAAAATAATTTTTCTACAAGATTTTTTATACAAGAGCTTGAAGAGAAATTAATGTATGAATGTGCTCATTCTGCGCCTTATTGCCTTAGAAAGACCCCGACACACATTTTAACTTCTTTGTCTCTTGGTATATTTTATATATATGTATATTTTATTACATCGACTAAAAAAAGTCAAAAAGCAAATATTATTTTATCTATTTTTGCCTTTAAATATGAAAAGGCGATTTTTAAAATGATTTATGTATTATATAACTAACGTATATCATTATAATTACAATCATCATTATGTACAGGCATTGCTTCTGTTTTAGAAGATTCCGTTGCAAAAAGTTTGATTTCAGAAACACCACTTTGGGTATTGTCTTCCGCTGATTCTGCATTATCCAAAACAGGGGGACGAGGAGAATATGCATATGGAGGTTGATAGTAACCACATTCTAATCGACCATCTTTTAATCGGCAACCATTTTGTAGATCTATGATGTTGTTATTATCACCTGATCCTCCAAAATTTCTATCGTATCCACATAAAATTCGATCACCTACGGTTCGACAGAGCTTTCCATTAAAATTATACGGGCAACATTTTTGTCGATGCCTTTCTGTATGTTCTTCCTCCTCTACATGACTCAGTATTTTTTCTGGTTCCTTGGCATGCCCGTTACTTTCTGTACAACCACAATTTCCAGAAGTTTCTGGCAGTAATACGGTTATCATAAAAATCTGTAACTGTTGAAAACTGTTGATGATATTATTTGTATTAATTCTATTAAGAAAACCAAATTAATTAAAGAAATTGAACCCTCACAATAACTTGTTCGACATAGCTTGTTAGCATCTCTCTTATCACAAATGAACAAATGTAAAATATTACCATTCGCTTCTTGGACACGCTACGTACAGTGACAGTCAAATGCGTGTGTTATTTCTCCAAATTATTTTCAGAAACCAATTTTTGCTCTCAAATCAGATTTTAGTTGATTCAACTTGGATTGTTTTACAAACGGATAGTGTTCTTTTTTTTGCTTTAGCTGCAACTTGTAGTAGCTTAAAATTTTTGGTAAATCTTCTTTCTGTATATTTTTTTTGCTCTTTATAATTTTACTCGGTATTGCTGTTACTGAAAATTTTCCTTCATTTATATCATTTCCCATTTTATTGAGTAATTTTAATTTCGAATCATTGAGTTCTAATTTTTTTTTAAGATCTTTACTATCTTGATTTCTCAAAAAATCTAGTTGCTTTGTAAATGTATCTTTATCCGTAGAAAACAAATTTTTCACAACATCTTTAAGCTTATCCGGGCTGAGGATTTGATCTTTTCCTTGTGGTAACATTTTATGGATATTTTTCGAAATTGTTTGTTTTATTTTCTGTGGAGAAAGCCTATTTTTCAATTTATCGTTTCCTTTAAGTGACTTTAAAAAATTATCTACATTCTTTTTGTTTTCTTTTTCATATTTATCGGCTAACTTACTAAATTTTTCTTTTTCTTCATCACTTAAGTTTAATTTGGAATCTTTGGATATTCCAAGGTAAAGATTTCTTTCTTTTAAATCAGTAACAAATGATTTAACTTTACCAGCTACAGATTTTGAAATTGAATATTTATCAAATTCCTCCGCAAGTGCCTTTTTTAATGACAGACTTTTTGTAGATTTCTTACGATCGTTTCGAAACAGTGTAGTAACTGTAGGTTTCCTATCAGCATTTTGCAAAATATTCTTGCTACTTTTAATTCTTAAATTATCTCTAATATCACCTAAATTGTAACCGGCTATGTCGAAGTCATCCAAACTAGGATCAGGATCACCAAACACTACATTTTTAAAACATCTCTTTATCCTTCTACAAAGCCATTTACGTATTCTTCTTTTACACTTTTCACAACAAGTTTGTTTTTTCACTGGAGTTTTGTATTTTCTTTTGTGTTTTTGTTTTCTTTCTATTTCAAAAAGCATACATTAATTAAATTGAATCTCAAACAATAAGAGCAAGTATTATACAACTTACTATTTTTACGTCGCTTGCACATACCCAAATTTGGCCTTTTATATCGACCTTTTATTTAATCACTTTTATAAATTTTTCAAATGAGAAAATCTATAACTACTATCGTAAAATGAAACACATCACTGTACTTTCTTCTTTTTCATATTTGAGGTTAATTTTCTTCTTTGACTGGATGAGGAAATCACGAAATGATTTGACATTGTCACACATTGTCATTGTGTATTTTGACTTATATATTTGTAGATAACAAGTAACGTTGAATTCATGTCATTTAATCATTCTTCGTTTATTAATTACGAAACACACTTACGCTAATTTTTATATATAAAATAATTGTAACATATATAACTCTACTCCAAATTCGGAACGCCATAATCAAAAACCCATACCAATACCATGAATCTACTCTGAAAATTTCATATATATTGATATTATTTATCACAAATAAATTTCAACCCGATTGTATCACGTTATTAAATAGGTAATTATTCGTGAAATTGAAACAAGAGATTATTAAAAAATCTATGGCTTTCAGAAATTTCTTAACCTTTGAATACAATGTCAATATCACTTGCAGTAAGTAGAGTGTTGCATACCTCTTATTCAACATTGTCCTCTTTCCCTCTCCATTCTTCCGTTTTCCACGTGAATGCAGGAAGATTTTTAGTAATTAATTAAAACTTAGAGATTACCACCAAACGCGATGAATTAAATTTACTGTGCTGATTAAAATATTTTTTTTATTTTATTTATAGATATCTATCACATTAATAACATCTTTAACTGATTGCGCACCAAAAATTGGACATATATTATTTGAACCAATAATTTATGAAGCCTATGGTACACGGAAATATAGAAAAGTAGAAAGTGACGAACAAATTGAATCAAATAATAAACATGATGACGTTTCGGGAATGAATCTACGATTGCCTTCAAGTGATACTGGCATGGGTAATAAAACTAACACGATAGCTTGTTCAGGGTACGATTATAATGTAAATATTTGTAAAATTATAAGCGACAGATTACTTTGCGGTTACAATAAAAATATTGGCAAAGCAACAACAAAAATAATAGATTTAGGTAATGGATGTCGTATACGTAACAATAGATTAGAATGCGGGTACATAAAAGAACCGATTGGCCGTCTAAGACGTCCTCCAGCAAATAACAAGGACATGGATAATTTTTCAACTGCCTCTCTGTTTCTATCAGAAGCCGATCCACAGATGACCACAGTTCATAATGACGATAAATTATTATCATCGTCATCAAAAAAAGATGATAATTCAGATAATAAGAATGTATTATTGAATGAAATATTGAATGAATTAAAGTTAAATATGAAAGCGAATTTTGAGAGGTCAAGAAATTTAAATAAAAAAAATTTACGAGTGATTCCTTCGTCGACTGCGACTAGCACCTCGATACCGACAACACAAAGTGAAACGGTCAGTACAGTTTTGAAAAGACATTGTGTTGAAACGAGTGGTAGTATATTTTGCTACTCCACATAATAATCCAAAATCTCTATGGATATAAATTTTACAAACTTAGCATAATTATATACATATTTAATTTTGTTTTTCTTTTTTTTTTCAGCTTCACACTCCCGCACACAGCAGGGTAGGCAGAGGGAAACTCGGTGTTAAGACACTCCGTTCCCCACTTTCTGCCGAATTCTGGAGGCATTGCGTGTTGAGTTGCAGAACTGAAACGCCACGCTTTGTCTCGACACCAGAGCGAAGACGAACGGCCTATAATAAATATATAATATATATATTATTATTATTATTATTCAATGATCTCGAATTAAATAGACAACAAAGTATTTTTTTTTGTATGGAAAAAAACATAGACTACATATATATGGTAGGTACGGGTTTTTATATTCTAAAATATGTATAAAAATGCTCCTCGTTTTTATTACTAAGCCATATAATGAACATATTAACAAGAAACATATTACAGTTTTATTTTTTACTTAATCGACAACTTTTAATGAGTATGATTGTGAGTATATTACTTTAAATATCGAATGATTGGGTTTTTCGAAATCTTTGACGTCACTGCGGACCATCAAACGAAAACGAATACCTTATATTAATATATGTTGCCTTTTTGTAATATACATTATGATCCATAAATATATTTTCAGAGCTCCTTACCTCAAAAGGTTAAAACGGAACACTTATAAGATCATTTTGTTGTCAGTCTGTCCGTCTGTCCAGAGCATTTATCTCGAAATAACGTATACGTAGATGTATCAATGTGAAATGAATATCAAACATTTAGGTCTACGGTCCCTTTGAGCCCCGAAAAATTAAGCAAGTCAACACAATCAAAAAATTCGACAGCCTCCGCATCATTTTCTTACATTTTCGCCATGTAACATGTCATAGATTTTGGTACTTCCCGTGTACCAACAAATATGACTGAAAATATTTCATAGAAAACAAAACAAATTTATAATTGTAGTTAATTTCATACAAAATACATGGATATAGAGTCCAGAAACTCTTACAGTAACCTCGATATGCGAGTCCGACTAGCATTTGACTGGTTTACCACTGAAATTAGTTGTACTTCCTTTTTCCAGTTGACCTACAATCCTGAAATTGATACAGAATCCTCGAAGCGGGAGCCCGACTCGTTCTTAATCGGTTTTTTATTTTATAATATGTAGCAAAATATTTTCCATAATATTATCTAGTGAATTTATGGCATACTCAAATACTATAAGTTCGAAACTGGTTAGGATTAAATCTTTTCATTTTATTTTAAGATGAATATATAAATAAGTTAGCTTCACGCTGTATCCCGCACACACCAGGGAGGCAGAGGGAACTTAGTGCTAAGACACTCCGTTCCCTACTTTCTGCCTGAAATGCCCCGACACCAGAGCGAAGAAATGGAAATATAAACGTAAATAAATATAACACTATCTTGAGTGGGAATCGAACCCACATTATGCCAGCAACCACTTTATGACAGTTTATGTATTTCACCATGCAAACAAGAACAGAGGTGTTTTAAACATAAAATCTACTTTATCTTAATTGGAAGTCACTAAATGATGCAAAAAAGGACATATTAGGGAAAAAATCATAGTTAGTGCTCGTAATTTTGCTGCATTTGCAAGGATCATCTTACCTCAATGGGGGAGGAGGGGGGGATGGGTCACCTTCTTGCTAATTGTTTATCTACACACATGTTTCTAAAACCGCAGGTATCAGTTAAGTACATGTAGACCAATGATTCATATTTACGGAGAAGTACACAAACACTATTAAATAGCTTTGTCATTATTTGCATAGTTTTTTTAAATTTTATTTAAACATTTAATTATACTTATGCTAGCTAGTATATTTTGATTTATCGACTTTTGACTGTAGACTTATAATTTTCATCTTCATACTGTATCCCGCATGTAGCAGGGGAGTCAGAGGGAACCTAGTGTTAAGACTCGTCGCTCCCCACATTCCGATTAATTCGGGACGCATTTCATGTTGAGTGGCGGAACTCAACGCCGAGCTTTGCTTCGATATGAGAGCGAAAAAATGAAAATATTAATTTTACATCACCACCTGTGGGGATCGAACCCGCAACCTGTCGTGTTTACAATCACACGCTTGTGCCCTTGCGCTAGGACTGATTCTATTTCTTATCACTAATAATAACATTTTCATCACATTGTTTTTTTTGCAAATAAGTTGTTATTCTGTATAATATGCAATTTAAAATTTTTCGAATTTCGAGTGCGAAATACTTTACAATGCATTGATTTATTTTTAAACATTTATTTTCATCAAAATGAAACAGATAATTGTTTGCACTTAACTGGATAATTGCTTAAATTATTATACATAAAAAAAAAGGTTGAATGACTTATCTCATCGCAACGAAGCCAAATAATAAATAATTTCAATTTTGAGATAATAACCAGAAAAAAGGCAAAAACAGAAGCTAACTTAAAACTAAAATTATGAATTCTTCTGAAATAACCGCTGCCATCACTGTATTACATCACCTTGTTTCGTGTATCGTATATCTTCATTTTAAATAACAAGTAATATATGTGTACGTAATCCGAATGTCTTAATTTGAGTCTAAATACATACCATCTGTAATTTACTTGGTAACTACAAAGAACATTGTCGATTATTGAAATATCTAAGCACAACCTATCACCATGGGCGTAGCAATGGAGGGGACCTGGCTGATGGGGGCCCACCCCAGAATAACCGTAACTGGTATCCACTCCAGAAGTTTAACTAAAATAACGGTTATACTAAAAAATACACTTAACATGTATTTTCTGCACCCGAGGGCGAGACTAGAGTAAAGTAAAAACCCACAATTATCACGTGTCAACTATTCAAAACAATTTTCCATAACATACCCTAAGCGAGTAGTTATTAGATGTTTTTTTTTGTTTTCAGCTTCACCCAGTATTCCACATAAAGAAGAGTAAGCAGGGGGAACCTAATGGTAAGACACTCCGTTTCCCACTTTCTGCCGCATTTTCGCGTCAATGTGTGTTGAATGGAGGAATTCAACCCCACTCTTTGCTTTGTTGCTAAACCGCAGAAAATACTAATAAATAATAATTCATTTCTCCGATTGGGAATCGAACCGACAACGAGTACAGCACGACGACCTCAATTATTTTCTTACTTACTTGTAATAAATTTATATACACATAGCACATACTATGACGATAAATAATGAATTTACAAAATGACTATCCAACTATACATAATATATACCTTATATGAGTGCGTCGGTAAAGTGCAAAACTTATTGTAAATTGTATTCTAAGACATTTATAATAACAGCAATTAATAAGATTTATATACCTCGTATTGTATTCATATGTAATAAGAGAATCTGTTAGTTTGTATATAATCATAGTATTTTTTTATGTCTATTACATTTATTATTGCATAAAAAAGGAAACTGCATAAGTCACCGAATTTAATACAAATTAAACATTTTAGACTGTATGATACAAATTTATTCGTGTGTATAATAAAAAGAGAAAACATTAATAACTTTACAATATTATTAAATTAGGTAGAGTAGTATTGAAAAGATGCTTAAAAATATCAATTTTAACAAATAAATATCTTGTTTTATGTAATACGCAATATAATTAAACTTTAAGCAAGTTGTATGCTCGATTTCCACACAGTAAAATAAATAAATAAAGCCTTTATTCGCTGGCCACTTCGAAATTATAGATTTAAAATTACAACGTATTTTTAAATAAAATAAAATATAATATTTGTTTATTTTTAAAATTTACAACATAACATAAATAAATATAGAATAAAATTAAAAATTATAAATAAACAATAAAATTTAAAAAATAAAAAAATATATTTGAAAAAAGTTAATTAAGTTTCTATACATATTAGTAGACATTTTTGGACACGTTGTTTCTTGATCTAAGCCTCCTTTATCATATTCCAAATAAGGCTTCTTCCTTTTTGGTAGATCATCCACCCATCTCTCTTTTTCTTCTTTCCGTTTCTAGGATACCATTCTGTTACAGCTCTTGTCAATTCCTGTCAGTTCTTTCTCTAAGTGTGATCAATGCAACTATTATTATATTTGTATCTCATCTATCTTATATTAAGCATACTTCACTGCATGTTCCTTTAACAGACTATAAGTTTTTGGTTGCTTTTATTTACAGCAGGCCAAGTTTTTTTTTTATCACGCGTAGTGAGGAAACGTCTCTACGTAAAGTCAAAGTGTCAATCCTTTCACAGATCATTGGATCCCCAATGATTCGAACGGCTGGCGAACATTGTATGCGATCAAATGGTCGAAGAGAAGGAAGACCTGGGCCCCTGGGCTAATTGGTGTTTTGGCGTGAAGTACCGTTGAGCATCCATATTTGATTGTATGAGATCCACTCATGTAGTTATATGTTAATATAAAATTTATATGAAATTATTAGCTGACAAATACTTTAATATAGGAATTAACTCTCATTTATTAAGTATTATAGACGCTGAAGCGCGGCGTTGCGTTCTGCCACTCAACACGCAACGCCTCCAGATTTCGGCAGAAAGTGGGGAACGGAGTATCTTAACACCGAAGTTCCCTCTGCCTACCCCGCTGTGTGCGGGATACAGCGTGAAGCTGAAAAAAAAATTATTGATCTTAAAATATACATATGTTAACATAATATATTATGTACAAAAATTATAACTTAGTAAAATTAGTTTTTATAAATATTCCTTACACATATCTCATCAAAAAGCGTTAAGGTTCTGTTGAAATTCTAAAACTAATATAAAAAAACCACGAGTAGGTAAAATTACATGTGTACCTACTTACCAGCAAACAAGACGAGCGGTTATTTACCCATCGACGATTAGTCACTGGGAGATGTGGTGCTCTGTATATATAGTTCGTCTCCATCGCAAGGATCATCAGTGTAGTCCACCATGAAGACCGTGAGTACCTTGGCGTTCTTTGCTTAGATAATATATCATATTTTCTTTTGAATTAATTTAGTTTTGTAATGTTCATAATAAATATTTGCTGCTTTTTAAAAAGTTTTAACAAATTTTTCGAATTTTTTTTTTTTTTGTAATAGGAATATTTTAAATTACTATATATTATTACATATTAATGTGTAAGGGACAGCGTGAAGTTGATAAAAAAATATCTGCTAAAATTTAAGCTTATGGCAACAAATGTTTGATAATATGTTCGAATAATGTCATTTGAGCCCATAATATTTTCCCTCATAGTAGGGAATTGAATAATTTAAGACATTAATCATATCTTAAAATATCGTAAAATTCATTTAAGTATATTTTTTCTTTTTCAGTTAATTTGTTTTGGCATGGTCCTTTGCGTGTACGTGGCGTATGCCGCTGCTTTGCCAGATCCTTCAGCGGTTGAAAACGAGCCAGCTGCATCAGCAGCAGCTGAATCTGAAGTCTTAGTACCTGAAGAGTCCCGGAGGGTTGCAAGAGGTGGAGGAGGCTGGCGTAGAAGCCACGGTGGTCGCTACGGAGGTGGCCACGGTGGTGGCTACGGTGGTGGCTTCGGTGGTGGCTACGGTGGTGGCTACGGTGGTGGCTACGGTGGTGGCCACGGTGGTGGCTATGGCTACGGACGTGGTCACGGCGGCGGATGGGGTCGCTAGGACTACTTTATCATATAATTTATAAATAATATAACTGTGATGACAACTCATAATAAAATATAAATTGAGTTAACTTTTTGTCTTTTTTATTTTATAATGATTGTGTTTGCTATATATGTTATAATTTTAAATATATTTTATAATAATAAATAAATAAATATCCTCGTCTTAATAAAATATTTCTTTAACTAAAACATATATATTTTTATTTATTGTTGGAATATGAAAAAGCTTTCTTGTTACGACGGTTTCTTGTTGTGGCGGAGTCAGGCCTAGGAGGCGCCAGGAATTCATTGCACAATATAAATATATAATTTTTATCAATATATAATAAATGCTCAGTATATTTTGAAAAATAAATTAATTAAAATAGTTTCAGGTTTTTATGTATTAATAGTTTTTACCTATTTCCTACTAAGTGAATAGATCATTAAGTCTAATATAATATTTATGAAATAACTAGCTTAATCTTGTTATTATATTATAGACAAAAAAATAGAAAATTTTACATCAATTGGAGCCTGCGCATTGTTCTAATGTACTTTAAAATGTCATCTAAATCCGTTAATGTGGAACAAACATCCATTCTTACAAACTTTCACATTTATTATAACTTTCACACTTAACAGGAAATAGAATTATGAAATTTTACAATATTTATTTAAGGACTATCACGTTCAGAATTTTTTCAGAAAGAAGCCACAAAAAAAGACAGAGAGAAGTTAATGCTGAAATAATGATGGCGGCAAAATCAAAAAAATGGTGGAAATATTTATGGCATATGAGATGAACATTATTCATTTTTTTTTCATATAAAGTATACTTTAATGTTGTTTTTATTTTTATCTTTGCCTCACTTTAATCCAAAATATTTAATATTGTATAAATAAATTCTTCGATTCATAGATGCAAATGACATTGATTAAAAGGAACAAGACTTAACAACAACCTAAGGGAATAAAATAAATAAATAATTACATTTTAATTTAGTTATGTATATTTTACTATTCAACAAAAAGAAGTTATATTACCACTTATATAATTACAATATTTATAAAATAAAAAATAAGAGTTAAACTAATAGATACAGATTTCTAATAAATACCTACTGATTGTGGTACATTTATATTATGGTTTAACATTAGATTTATATGGATATTGAGCGTTATTTTTTTATCAAAATATTATCATTATTTTTCTCTTATCTAGAACTATTGTATTAATTATTACAGCAATTAGTCGGTACACAGGAATTATAAATTATGGCCAAATCGAATTTCGAACATATAAAAACAAATCAAAACAAGTTAGCGAGTTATTATTAATCAAAAAACTTTACATTTTATATTTTTTGAGAACATGGAGAGTGCATATGTAAGTAAAAAGTTTAATATTTATATATATATATATATATGTCACATAAAGTTGTGTTTTTTTTTTAAATATATTAAACTATTATTATTTTTTGGCTTCACGCAGAGGGAACGTAGGACCCTAGTATTACGAAATTTTAGATCATTGCGTGTTCAGTGGTGGAACTCAACGTCGTTGACCACATTGCCTCGCTATGTCATACCCAAGTGGAAATCGAATCCACAACCGTCGTTTTTACAGTCACAGCCTTCTTCCTCTGTGCCGCGTCGACCACAAATATTTATTGATTTATATTTATTTGTTTTTTTAGGTTCACATGGCCATGTCTCTATTTTATATTATTTTGGCTGCTACGAAACATAATCATACAATACCCGAAGATGTAGACGAAGATGATTGGGCATCAATCTGGGGTTGATCTGCGTTAAGCTATCTCATGACGAAAATACTTAGTTTATAAATTTAAAATTTTACTATAGCTTAAATTTTAAATTCCTACTTTATTTGTTTTATTAATATATTTTGTATGAGAAACGAGGCAACGCCACAGCGTCCAAATAAACAAATACGTAAGTATCATCACATGCTTTCTCCAAAAAAATACCAATGTCTGTCCTTGGCAAAGGTCGTAAATGAGACTGGATTAAGGAGAAAGTCGTTCCTTTCCCTAATATCTATTGAGCGTCTCTGGTTTATATGAAGAAACGATTTAGTAGTGATTTCGGTGTTTTGAAGGAACAACATATTAACTAAAACCTGAATATTATTTGACAATGCGCGTAAGTAGCTCTACAATTTATTTATTTTTTGTTACTCGTTCCTTAAGTTTTTAATATTTTGGTATAAAAAAAAGTTTAAAATATTAATATAATTAATTCCTATATAAATTGTGTTATTTTTTTCACTATGAAATATTTAAATGTTTCCTGTCAACGTTAAAAGTAAGATAATATGCAAAAAAATCACCTGCAAGTTACCGTAATAAAAAGATATTATATTACTCTCTCTCTTATTACACTCTTGAAATACTGTAGATTTTCTATAAATTTAGGAATAGGCATTTTCTCTATATATCCTACGTATGCAAAGATAAAATATTTAAAATAATTTTGAATAAGTAATATTTACGTATAGCCACAGCGATTGAACGTAGCCTATGCGTTGTGCCAAATTAAATAGAATTAAAATTAGATGCAAACCTGAAAAAATATATATTATACTAAATAGAAGATAGAGGACAAACCATTTAAGATATTCTTCATATTATAAAAATTATAAAATTAAATGTTGCAACTTTATGCATTTTTTATTTCAGATACTTTTATACTTATCACTTATAGTCACTGCTGTCAAAGCCACAGTACTAGATCCGTCCATATATCTGTCTCCGAGCCCCCCTTTGACCACAACGAAAGATAATGACATTAAAATGATGTGGTCACGAAGCACGGAATCGAGGATGAACGAAAAAAGCAGTGCATTGACTCCTTCGACAGATTGTACGTATAATTTTTTATTCATATTTTAACAACAAGCAGGTAAATATATACCTAATGCAATGTAGCGTGGGCTGTTATTTATTAATTTCTGTTATATTTATAATATACATCGACTCAAAGTAACTCTAAAACTTTATAGTAAAATTATATTTTTAAATACAAACTGTTTTATTTTCAGTTAATAAAATGATAACAACCCCACAACCAGACGATGAGACCATGGAAGGCCTTGAAACCTTTTGGCCGAGCTTCCGTCCTAGTATGCGAGGTATTCATATACCTCTATCATTTCATTTATCTGGTACATATGGAGGTAATTCCGGTCCTGGAGCTGGTATTTATACTAGTAGCTATATAAGCATGGCTGATAGATTTGTAAACCATGGCGAAGCAGTTCGAGCTGGTACCAATTATAAATCTTATGGCAGATATCCTGACTTGAGAATATACGGTGGTGAAACCAAGCCAGCATGGAGCGGATGGGGAAACGGCAGATGGGGTCATTATGGAAAGGGCTGAATACGATAAAAAACATTTTTTCATTTATTTCAAGGCATAAATAATATTTATAAAAATCTATTAACTAAGACTTGCCTCGTTCTACCGTATATTATATTATGTTAAAAACAAATCTTTAAAATATTTTAAAGCATAATTGTAAATCACAATTACTAATAATATATCATTTATAAAGCTGTTAATTTAGTTTTAATGACTATTTCATGATTGGATTTAAGTTTGAATTTCAATGACAAGTATTTTATTATAAATTGATGAGGAAGATGTAGTGTTTACAAACGGAAAATCCATTCATTATCTGACACTTTGATAGATGTGTCACTTGTGCTTAGATAGTAATTACGTAGGTCACGTTAAACTTACTATTGTGTAATTTGTTTTTGAAAAATTGTGCTATATATAATTTATGTAGAACCTACAATAATGGGGATTTAGTGCAATAACACTCCGTTCCCATTAAGACACTACCGTTTCTCTGGTATCCCTTTCAAAATAAAAACATTATATAAAAGGTATAATAATATAATAATAGTTAAAAGCTTAAAATTTAGACAGAATGCCTGTACATTAGGTTCTCTCAATTAAACCTACTATATATTCTTCAGATACAGCGTGTAACTAAACAATAAGTAATACTTTGCCATAAATTTAAAGCTGACGTTACAATATAAAGAATATTAGAATATGATTTTTAATTAAAAAAATCAGGTTCCACCGAGATTTGAACTCGGATCGCTGGATTCAAAGTCCAGAGTGCTAACCATTACACCATGGAACCAGTTATTTTCATTTAACTATAATATTGATCGTATTTTGTTAATTATAACATGAATTATAGAACACTTGATTAAACAAATTCCTTACAATCTCATTCAAGAACGTCGGTTAATCTTTAACTTCTTTCTTAGGTGAAGGTGAGGTCTTTATATGTATAATGTGGAATAAAAAATAATTCCAATATTTATTGGAATAAATTGAATATGCTTAAAATGAAATGTAACTAATTGAAGTATTGTTTTTTTTTTGCTATATATTATAATTTTTCATTTTTCATTGTTGTTTTTAAATAGGAAATCTAAACGTATATTCATGGCATATATTAGTAATAATAATGAAAAAACTGGCTGAGCTTCTGTAAACTGTAGACGCCAACGTCCATACCACGTTGAACACACCGGTTCTCGTCCGATCACCGAATCACCGAAGTCAAGCAACGTCGGGCGCAGTCAGTGACCGCCCGGGAACACCGCATGTTGTTAGTGTATTTTTTACCGTTTTTTAAATTTGTCTATGCCTTTTAATGGAAAAGATATTGGAAGCTCAATCACACACAAAAAATAAACAATTTTTATTTTTTCATATCAGTTTATTTTACTACCAGTTAGAAGACTTTTCATGTAGTCCAAAATATTAAAGTTAACTATAATTAACAGATATTTAACTAAAAATGTTCTACATTTCTTCTCTTACCTCTCACCAATGTCAAGGAAACTATCTGAAGTACGGAAGCGTATTTTTCCCTTCTGAAAAAAAAACATACATACACACTTCCTAAATATGTTAATCTCTTTATTTAATTATTTTTATACCGTATTATAGTTTTTTAATTTTTCTAAATTGTTCTGAAATGTATCATTATTTGTTTTGTAATATATTATTTAATTAAATTCGACATTACTTCTGAAACGATGCTTGTGAGGCGGGCGTTGATAACTGCCACACAGTTTCATACTACTATAGTTATTATTGTCTTAAAATTGTTGTTTTTTATGTTGTAAATTTTTGAAATAAATAAATAAATATTATTATTATTATTATTAATATAAAAACGACATTAAAAATTTAAAAAAAAGAGAAACAATTTTAAATAGGTACAAATCCAATGTTTTCATTGTGGGACACTCGGCTATAAGCGTGATTGTATCCGCTATTATACGACTGACGCGATGACAACTTGTATTACATCCAAAGTCGTTACTAACTGAATGGTTATAACCATTAATATGCCAGTAAAATGTCAACTCCAACAAAAGAATTTCCTGCACAAATACCGATTTAAATCCCTGCAAATTCTTTCCCCGTACAGCACAGTATGGAGAGAAGACTGCTCATGGTTTTCATGCTACCATCTCTGGCACTATGTACCGGAGATGGAAATATACATTTACTAGAAGAAGAAGTCGCTTCGGCTCTTAAGTCTTGTACACAAATCCAAGATATACATGGAAAAGATGGTGTAAAACGACAACGCCGAGCGGATATCTATCCTAATAACGACAGAGAATCTCGTGTAGACAGCAGGAATCAAGAAGTTAACCCTTACAAACATGTGCGGCGCAATGATAGTTTTTCGAACCAAATACATATTTTAAATGACACCGATTACGATTATTTGGGCTACAAATCTGGTGACGGAGGCGAAAAATTTATTAAGAGTGTCCCAAAACCTGCCCTGAACAATGCAAATAAAAAATATGTCAATGGAAGCAACAAGAGAATCAGGAGAAGTGAAACGCTTTTAAGTAAAGACGATAATGACCAGGTAACTCACCCGCTAAGCTATACTTACCGCCATACGTTAATTAATATGCACATATTATGCATATAGACATCAAAGTACCTGTTCCCAAGCTCTAAAATAGTACCTACGAAATTAAAATTATATTTTAATCCATATCTTAAATATCATTAAAATATACTTAATTAGGATTCAACGCATAATTAATATCGTTTAATCAGCTTCACGCTGTATCCCGTGCACAGCAGAGTTGGCAGAGGGAACCTCGTGTTAAGACAGTCCGTTCCCTACTTTCCGCCGAATTCTGGAGGCATTGAGTGTTGAGTGGTGGAACTGCGGCGCACCTTACGTCGACACCATAGCGAAGAAATGAAAATATAAATTTAAATAAATATTTCCTTACCTCGAGTGAAGATCTAACCCACAACCAGTAGGTTTTGCAACACACCTTATGACCTCATAAACATAGTATAAAAACTAAATAAAATTAATCAATCAAGTAGTAAAAAAAAACTCCTAAAAAAAACTACACGCAAAAAAAAACAATGATTAAGTTATTTTTTCGTTTTTCTTACAGTGCCTCAGCCAGTGTGTTTTTGCCAATTTGCAAGTGGTAAGAAAAAATTCCACACGAGTGATTAGTAAATAATTGTCCATTATATCATGCAGTCACGGCCGTGTATGTTTTCCGCAGGTGGATTCTCAGGGGATCCCCCGTGAGGCGGTGATGTGGAATAAAGTGCAAACCAGTCTAGCGTCTCAACAGTCGCGAGTGTTGCTGAGGGATCAGTTAAGGGCATGCTTTCAGGAACTACAATCAGGTATTCAGAGTCAAAAATGTATTCTTTAAGTTATAATATCCTACTATAAAATTTTGAGTGTATTTCAATCAAAATCCTAGGAGTTACGATAATAAAAGACAACTTTTGAGGTAGTTATTTTAGAAGATATAAAAAGCAACACTGAAATCTATACTTATTATTAAACATTGGGAAAGATTTTGTTTGGTTGAAACTATTACTAATATTACGAATTAAAATTTTATTCATTGTAATTAGGTGAACCTAATACAAAACTATAAAAAAAACATGGTCTCCTGTTCATGGTAATATAATTAGTGAATACACCATTAAGAATGGTTATTCCCTTGGGCTAGATGATCACGCGATATCTTTATTTATAAAAAAATTTAAAAATTATAATGACATTAACAAATGTTATGCAATTAACGATATCATTTATTGTAAGGACAATGAGCTATCAATTATGTTACATAAGACGATAATCGAATTGCAATTATGAATCTTGTTGAAAACATTCCCATAAGAAATTCCATAAAACCATATTTTTCCCTGTTATCTAAAACTATTACCTATTTAAGTAATAAATGGAAAGTTTAAATATTATGGTTAGATATTCTGTGATTAATCCAGTTCAATTCAATTAAAAACAAATCACATTTTAAACCGACTTCTGTAAAAGGATTGATAGGCCATCAATTCGACTGTATGTTTTTATGTTTGTTACCTCATAACTTTTGACTGGGAGAATCTATTTTGATGACTCTTTTATGAGAAAGCTGGTGCTTTTTTTTGCTGTCCCCGTCTTATTTTAGTCCATTTCTGTCCCCGTCTTATTTTAGTTAATTTAATGCGAGCTTGGTTAGATTTATTGTAGTACACAAATACTTAATATCTTCTTACTATGCAAGTCATTTGGAATTTAAAGTACTGGTATTACCTCCAACTTCTACAATCTGACCACAAAGGTATGTTAATCTGCATACTAGTTTTCAATATAATATCATAATTTATTATAAATAATATGAAATATATGTATTTAGGTATACCACTTAATAATTAGGGGCTATCGTGGTGCAAGGTACAAGGAGAAATTAATATATTTAAGTTATTATCACTCGATGTGGTGAACTATACGATTATAAAATATTTATTTTATATCTAACGGGGTGATAAGTACTGCACGTGCAGTAGACCAGAATAAAAGTACCCTACATGGTGCACTACCAACTACCTCTACTATCTTAAAATTCCCATAAAAATCGTTTCAGCTATTCCGGAGAATAGTCCAGACACAAATAAACTATAATTCATAAAGTTTTGAAGTCACAGACAGACATTTTAATTTAATCTAGATGTACTTATTTTATTTATATTAAAATAGTATCTTTTTCAACAGAATCAGAAGACAATGGATGTTCGTATTCAAACAAGCTGGAGCGTTGTCTCATGCTTCGATTCTCCGATAGGAAAATAAACCAGACTCAGGCTACTTAATAATTAATTAAAACTATCAAGCATTATTATATAACCACGAGACATTGTTATGAAATATTTTATTCTATTATTTATAAGAGTGTTTAAGCAAACCAGAATAAAATCTGTGACCAAGATACTATTTTTTTATATAAACTTCATATAATAAAATATATTTGTAATAAATATAAGTGAAAAGACCTAGCAATGAACGGATACGAATGATAAGAGAAATAAGAGTAAAAAAATGGCGCAACCGTTTTTTAACATTGTCAATTGTATACAGAGAGAGACTTACTACTCGCATCGCAAAATATGTATAAAGACAACGAGAAATGATAAAAACCTAACGTGGTTTTTTGGCTCAAAACGTAATGTTTTTAATTAGTAAATTCCAAACCGACTTCTATAAAAAAGGAGTAGGTTATTATCAATTTGAATGTATTTTTTTACGTTTGTTACCTCAGAACTTCAGACAGGATGAACAGATTTTGATGAGTCATTTCTTTTCCGCAAGGTAATGCTAAGGTGTTTCCATTTTAATTTGGTCCATTTCTAACAATAGTACCTATCCATGAGAAAATATATATAAATAAATTTGCGTTAAGTATGTGCGCGACAAATGAACGAGTAACTAAAAATCCCGTCAATCGATTTCGATAATAATTTGTAGTTTGATGAAAGGTTGGTTCGGTTCTGATTATGGAATCCGGGTAAATTTGATTTTATTTTGTTTTAATAATAAAAATTTTAATTAAATATTTTGGATTTTATTGGTTCTTTATTTATTTATTTATTTTTTATTATTGTTTAACGTTAACGTTACAAACCGTGCCGTGTTTGAGGACACCAGGATCAGCGTTGCCAGATTCTATCTCGGTAGAAATCGGGATTTTAAAAAAAATAAAAAGCGAGATTTTATTCGTCAAATGCGAAACAAAAAAATAATAAGATTTTAATTTATTGTTTATTCGAGTTAAGCTTCCAATGGTGATAGATATCAAAACAAAATGCTTTTTTTTATTATAAAAAAAGTAACTTTCCTTAGACGATATTGTTTTGTTTTACCATATAAGACTTCGTACAAGGCGCATAAGGCAAGATGGACTCGAAAATAGCTACCAGTGATAAAATTATTACAACCATTAATAACCACAGTGTTCATTGTGTATAGTAGATGCTCTTCTTTAAATTTAAGTGTATATATCTAAAACACTAACTAAAATAACATAATTTACCTAAAAAAATTAATTAAATCAATTTCACGCTGTACCCCGCACACAGCAGTGTAGACAGAGGAAACCTAGTGTTAAGACACTCCGTTCCCCACTTTCCCCCCGAATTCTGGAGGCATTGCGTGTTGAGTGGCGGAACTCAACGCCGCTCAATTTTATAATAATTTGTAACCTTAAATATTTATCATATACAATTAACACTTTAAAACATAATCTATTAGATTTAATCTTAACGGAAAACAGAGACAAAATAATTACTGTACTTAAATCTTCACATAGAATATGAATTATGTTGTTACATAGTATTATGTAATATTTGATGTAAAACTCTTTGTTGCATTTCAATACAAATAAAATGCAAATAATATATTCATATAGAAACATTTCAAATTCACTATATTTACGCAACGCAGAATTCGCTTATTTTAGATAAAATAGATTTTTTCGTTTCACTCTGTATGCACTTAGCAGGGTAGGCATAGGGAACCTAGTGTTGAAACACTCACTAGTCCCCATTTCCCTATTGAATTCTGGAGGCACTGTGTGTTCAGTGACAGAACTCATTACCGCACTTTTCCTCAACAAGGGAGACATCACTGTGGCCATCATTGCACATGTATCAAATAATATATTATATTAGCTTAACTTCTCTCTATTCATAGGATACATTAATAATTTTATAGTTGACATTATGTGGAACTTATATTTCAGGTTTACTATTAGAAATAGATTTAGTATTAAATTTCAAAAAATCACATATATAAAATAACTGGGTATTTAGGGAATGAAAATGGTTGAGGAAAGTAAATAAATGGTTTGTCTAATGGAGCATTTTTCAAGTCATGTGGGAATAACTGTGGAGGCAGTGGTTCTTTCTTCCATAGTTCCATTGACTGGGAGTTCTGAAAATTGAAATAATTAGTAACCAATACACACATATTTCGGTGATAATATTTCAAACATAATGAATATCCTTATACTTACACATATAAAAAGAGTAAATGCCAAATATATTATCCTTAACAATTTTTTGATCATGTTTCTAGAAAAACACATAAAATATCACCAGTCAAGAGAACATTAAAATTGAAAACAATAAAATATGGATAATGAAAATAAACTCAACAATGTCAATCATAAATTTTAAATATAATTGAAAATTTTATACAGCAGGTTAAAAATTAAAAATTTATTACATATCAAATAATATGTCAAAATCTTATGGTAGTTTAATGTACCGCCGGAGCTGACAAAAACAAAGTCAAAGTATTCAAAGGTATAGGTTTGCGATCAGCACACACTCCAGGTTGTGCTTGAATATGTTTAAACCATCTACATACATTTATTAGAGATTCCTGCTCTGAGACTGTAAGTCGCTCCTGAAAAAATCAATGAAAAGAGTAAAGTTATTGTCATCGAATTAATTTTCTTATGATAAAAATAATAATACTCACAATTAATGGATAAACTGTATGGTAAGCAGCTATATCAGTTACAGTTAAATAATTACCAGTTAAATAGGTACTTTTCTCTAAAGCTCTATCAAGCCCCTGAAAAGATTTTAACAACTGATTTTATTACATTCCTTTTATGATCGTGTTTCAATTCCAAGTATTTACGAATTAAATTCTAGATTTATATGTAATTAGCAAATACATATGCATATTGGTCTTTAAAATTGTGATTATAGATTTACCTGTAAGTAATTCTTAGCAAAAGCAGAATTTGAGTGAGCTTGGTTAACGTACATAGTTATATGCTCTAACCATTGATAGCTTAGAAGAATTTGGTCTTTAGTCATAGCAGAACCACTTTTTTCTACTAATCGAAGAACAATAGTGGCGAGTCCTTCCACATTTTCTTTATCTAAAACGGTGGTTAGTACCTAAAACCATTATATATTTTAATAAATATTATTTGAATATTTTCGTTGTTTGATATTAGATGTAATTTGAAAATATACCATACCTTATCGGTATTATAGCACAAAGTGCCAACTGGTGTATTAAGATATTTTCCAACATATTTTACTACATCCATAATTTATAAATGTTATTGTTGAATTTTAGTAAAAACTTTAAGTTTTTATATAAATTTCTTATTTACAATGACTAGAATAGTATATACTATACTATAGTCATATAACGTGCATGATGCACATTATTAAGCAATAGCGAATGGCATTTGACAGTTGGTAAATAAAAAATAATCACAGAAAACATTTACCTGTAAATCTTTTTATTTCTTTTTCAGTTATTGATTATTTTAGGTATGATTTTTTTTAGCTTCGTAAATATAACAAATAAAAATTATATTGTTAATAAACTACAGTCATATCAGTCTCATTTTCATTTAAAAGAGCATCAGTTTAATTTAAGCAAATAATTTCAAATTAATATTTTTGTTAATGTAATCTACATTAATAAAACTACTAGTACTACTACTACTTTTAAAAAATACTTAAATGTGAATATTTTTAATAATAGACCCTTTTATCTTACACTTTAAATGAAACCACACTTTTAACTACTCTATAAAAGCCTTATATTTAATTTAGAATTTTAAAAATTCCCATAAACAAATCCCATAAATTTTTTTTCAAACAAAACAAATAATATAATTATCGTTTTAAAATATCTTAATGTACGATATCGTACCGTAACGTATGGACGCTAGAGTATCATTTTTTAATCTGCGACATATACAAATCTTGTCTGTGGGCTGTGACGTTAATGTCAAGTGTCAATAATTGACATTTAAATTATAAGATATTGACAGTGTCAAGGCTTTTGGATTTTTATTCGGTGAACTTTTAACTCGAGAATCCTATAAAATAAAACAAATTACAAAAACTTAAGATTAAAGTGAATAATTGATAATTATATATACATTTAATAATTAAGTTTAAATAAAAAATATACTTCTAAATATTTAGGAAACTATAGTGTTTTATATATATATTGAATATAGCGGATATATAGATGAATAATGAAAACTATCGTATCCATTACACGATAAATAATCTTCGATTATTCTTAATGGACTTAAATAAGCCATAATCTGGTTATAATTTTAAGTAAATAATAGTTTGACCTTAGCCTTCATGTTGACTTTATGCCATAATTATTTTCGTGTAACACCAAACAATAAAAATAATAAGGATGATGTACAAACTTTTAGTAAAAGAAAATTTGCCTTTGGACTGTTTATACTATTTCTCGTTAGTATGCTATGGGTGGTTTCATCTGAGTTGACTATGGTACCTCCAATTTTTTAAATGTTTTTTTGGAAATATACATGTTATAAGAAATCTAATATTAAATAAAAAATATTGTTTTCAGTATATATACAAAGAAAAAAAACTGGAAAAGCCTTTTCTAGTGACTTATGTAAGGAGTTCCTTATTGTTCATATATTTATTAGTATTATGTTTCACTCCACCAACAAGAGATCCTTGCCAGCCAGCCGATTACACAGTAAGACATGTTGATAATTTACTTCCTTTACTCAGAATTAACTGTTATGTAATTAAGTAATATTTTAGCCATATTCAATTCTTATAATAATATTATAAATTGTGGTACATAAGTATTAAGTATTCTCTTTTATTGCAGCAACTGTTAGAACCAACTACAGAAACAGATGATGAGAATTTTTACACAGAAGCTAATAACAGTTTGGTATGGATGAACAATTTTTCTGTTTAACTATACCATATATTATTTTAACTTCACTCTGTATCTGTAAAATATACAGATACAGAGGTAGTTAGACAGAAGCTACTTTTAAAACTGTCCATTGCACACTTTCTGATCATTTGCAAAAATTGCATGTTAAGTGACAGAACACATCCCCATATTTTTTCATGATTCAGTGAATTTGAAAATGAAAGAAAATCATGACCATGAACCAGAGTGGGAATCAAATTCACAAGCTTATAATTGCATTTACACTTGGAAGCTGGACTATTGCACCACACAGATTTAATTTCTTATATAAGGTTATATATAGTGCAATATGACATGAGCCATGTCTATTATATAATTGAATATTTTATTTTAGGGAGACTCAACTTTTATACCTGTAAGGGCAGGTGAGACTACAGACAGTGATGATGCAACACCTAGAGCTGTGCGCTTTAATAAAGTGGCAGAGGTAAGCAATTTTTTTTTATGATTTAGTCTCATTCACGAAATCTAATTTTTTGTACGATACATGTAAATAAACCATTATTTGTTTTAAGATTTTTTTAAGTATTAACCCATACCATTTGTTTGAAAAGCCATTAAAAGTTTATGAGAACAGTTGATAAGAATAAATTGGTTATGGTAACTGAGACCAATTTTTTATTAGCTTATTTTGATATATTTTTACCTAAACATAAATTGATCATGTTTTAAGAGTGACAGAACTCAACGCCGAGCTTTGCCTTGATACCAGAGTGAAGATATGGAAATATAAATTTAAATTACTACCTAAATATATTTATATAAAAATACTACTAACAAAAAATATAAAATACTACTAACTACCCTGCTGTGTGCACGCACAGTAGCACGCACGACGCTAAAAACATTAGCCTAGCTTTTTTAATTTTTTCGTAATATGGAACAAAATTATGTATATTATAATAAGAAAAAGATAATATCTTTCTATTAACTTGCATAATTTATTTTATATAAACATAAGGTACGTGTAATGTCAGCTGCAATGGCGGGCGAGGCACTTCTCGCAAGACTCTCGTGGTCAGCTTCGATAAGGGCGACAGAATACGCCCAGAGAAGAGCCGCAGCCGCCGCTACAAGACGGCATTTGAAATTGGCTCTCGTTTTTAGTATACCGGTAAGTAAATTTAAATTTAATGTTTAAAATTTTAAAAAATAAATCAGCTTCACACAGCAAGGTAGGCGGAGGGAACTTAGTGTTAAGACACTCCGTACCCCTTTTTCTGCCGAAATCTGCGGAACTCAACGCCGCCCTTTGCAACGACACCAGAGCGAAGAAATGGAAATTTAATTTTATTATTATTAAGTAAATATTTTATTTCCTCAAATGAGGATCGAAGCCTAAACCGATCGGCTTACAGTCACACTTTGTGACTGGGCCACAATTGGCCCTCTATGTTTTAATGTTTCTTAAAAACGTGAATAGATAAAGAATAATTTATTATTTTTAAGATCATATATTACATTATAATCGTTTAAGCCATATCAACAATTACATCTAATTATTGTTATAATTATATGAATTCGTCATTCTGAAATGTACAATTTTTCCTATTGTTGTTTTCCTTCCTTTTATGCGGTTTTTATTACGATTCACCTGTTTCTTTTTTATTTAATATTATTTGAGTGTACTTAGACTGTACAGCGTATCAATACACTTAATAAATCGTAATTTTTAAAACTTTTGGGATTGTAAACTTAATAGACAAATATTTAATTAGTTCATTTCTATTCTCTTGAATGACTATTTACTAAATACTCGACTGATTGTATTTTAAATATGTCAATAGAAAATGCTCAATAACTTTTATTAAGAGGACATTTCTTTATTTCTTATACTTTAGCTGGACGGTTACAATTCTACATCAGATGTGGAAATTTTCACAGTAAAATAGCCCAGATACTGCCGAGACCTAAACAACAAAACAAAATTCATTCAAATCAATCCCGAACTTCAGAATATATGTACAACAGACAGAATTTATTTTTTCCGACTTTCACCTCTAATTTAAATACATATAATGAAGAGATACGAATAATAAACAATAATTATATATTTTTTCCAGTGGTTCATATCAAACTACCTATATCGTCTCAGTCTCCTACACTCGTCAAGTTGCACAGCCACCCTCTACACGTCTACGACGGGTGCGTTCACTTTGTCTTTAGGCGCGCTGTTCGCACAAGTGCCCACCGACCGCTTCTCGGTCTCCAAGTGTATTGCTGTCCTGCTCACTACTGCTGGCTTGGTAAGTGTATGAAAGAGACAGTTAGTATGTCATATGTGTATAGGTGTCTCACATCCACACATTTGCCCTCACGTCAATACATCTCATCTCATTTCCACACATGGATCTCACACACACATCTATCTATACATGTGATCTGACATCCACATAGTTGTATTTCTAATATTAAATTATGTTTATATTTTCCAGGTTTTTCTAGGAATAACAGAGGGCCATCAAAGTAATTGGATAGCAGTCCTAGCTGCCATAGGATCAGCGTTATGTTACGCTGTACATCTGTTACTATTTCGCCGAGAATTAAGGAAAGGAGATGGAATTAACTCGTTTTTACTAGTAGGTGAGTACAGATTCAAATCTGTTATATTTTATATTCAATTATTTGATGTACATCAATAAATTACATTTAAAAGTAACATAAATAAATTCATGTAATTTATTTAGCGTTTCAATTTACAGTTTTTTGTTATAATTGTAATTTTTTCAAAGTAGTAATAGTAATATTAATATTAGTAATATTTTCACACAGTTAAACATTTTTATTTTATTTTTATATTATGACAAATAAAACTGTAAATCTGAACTATGACATTTATATCTATAATATAACCTTAACATATAAACAATAACTGATGCCATTGTGGTGCAGTGAAACTGCGTCTTTAAACGCAATAATAGTTGGTACAATTCTCACATAGAGGATAGGTAGATTTTCATTTCCTCTCAAGGTATAATTAGGAAACAGAACGAGAGTGTTTAGTTCCACTACTTAACACACAAAATCTAGAATATTGACCAGAAAGTGACAAACGAGTGACTTAACACTAAATTCGCTACTACCCAGGATACATACAGCATGAAGCTAAAATCAATAATTTTGTTTTCTCCCAGGTGTAGTAGGCTGTGCATGCGGCTTTCTAGCGTGGACAGTGGGCGGGGCGCTGGCCGTGACCGGCGTTGAACGCTTCGAGCTCCCCGCGCCAAGGTTGTGGAGCTGGTTGATACTGGATGGAGCTCTGGGGCCGCTACTTATTGAGAGTTTGTGGTTGTGGTAAGTATATTTTATAGTTATTTTAAGTATAATTATGGCTATACAGATCATATTCGTGACTCTTCGACTTGATGGGGGTTCTAATGGTCTGGAAACTTTAATATTGTGTTATGGTTTGTTTCTTAATTATTGTTTTTAACAGAATGAATGTTTCTCACCGTAAACATTGATTGCTTTTTACATAAATAGAAAAACAACCAAGGCCGTCCAAGACTCGTCTAGTGTACATGAAATATTTTTTTTCCACAGGGGTCGATCACTAACGTCGTCCCAAACGGCGACACTCTCCCTCGCGCTCACACTACCGCTGTGCGTGTTCGCGGAGGCGTGGCGGGGCGGTGTGGGGGGTAGCGCGCGGCTGGCGGCGGCGCTGCTGGCGGGCGCGGGCTGGCTGGTGGCCGCGCTGCCCGTGCCTGTACCCAACCCTCTGGACTGGGTGAATGCCAGGCTGAGGGCTGCTGATGGGTTTACGTTAGTATTTTTTTAATTGTTTTTGCTCACTTTTAAAAGAAGTTTTATAGTAGTCGTGCCACATCGATACTATATATGATTGTCAATGCGCTATTTGAGAATTCGATCCTCATTTCCTTTTAATAGTTTCATTGGAACATTCAGCTTCACGCTGTATCCCGCACACAGCAGAGTAGGCAGAGGGAATTTCGGTGTTAAGACACTCCGTTCCCCTTTCTGCCAAATTCTGGAGGCATTGCGTGTTGAGTGGCAGAACTCAACGCCGCGCTTTGCCTCGACACCAAGATTTGCGAAGAAAAATGGAAATATAAACGTAAAGAAATATTTCACTTCTTCGAGCGGGAATCGAACCCACAGCCGTCGCGTTTACGGACAGCACCCTTGACCACTGCGCCACGACGGCCTCAATGCGGTCTTCATGGGAACAGGAATTATTTTAAAATTAACTTCCCTGACAACTAATTGCCTAACCTCCAACATATGCAAGATACAGCTAAACACTTAACTTCTACACTTGTGAATTATTTCTATTAGTTATACATGAAATATATCACTTTCATAAATACATAAAATGAACACATGAAATGGTCATTTCGAAAGGTCAATATTTAAAAAGTGCTCATAATAAATATATGTTAATAAATAAACTATAGTATTAAACGCATCTTATCACATGTTTTTTTCTAATAAACAAAAATTTTAATATAAAAATATGTAATTTTTAACACAGAGCAATAAGAAATATATCAGAACTGGACGAACAATCGGAAGCGTTAATGTCATCAGATGAACCGACGTAACCCACATCCACCTTTTAACACGAAGACACTATGAAGGACAGTGAAGCACAGTGTGTAACCTCTTGTTACTCCTAGTCTAATATATGTATAGCATATAAATATAAGACCCTTACACATCATATTAAAATTAAAAATATATATTAAATTACCATATCTACAATTTTTTTAGTCTATGATTTTACCATTTTTGTTTTTTTTTTAAATTGATCTCTCGTTTTATTAGTATTAGTGAAATATTGTAAATCGAATGATCTAAAGATATCGATTCTTACATTCGTTTAGATTTTTTATGTAATTTTGAGATATTGGTTCATTGGCAAGTGCAATTTTTGTGTTGGTGTTGTCATAATGTACGTTTTGTAACAAAATCAAAAAAAATATTAAACAATATGACATATATTACAATGAATAAACAACTTGACGATTTTTAATTGCGATTTACCTCAAAATACTGATCTCTTTCGTTTGCACACACTATCTTTATCTATAATGTTTAATAATTTATACATTTATCAATAAACTTTCTATTAATAATTTTATGTTAATTAATGAATTATTAATAAGCTAATTCGTCTTTCAAACTCTGCCTGTTATTATATATTTAAAATCATTCCATTAAATATAATTACTGTAATATATTTAATATGAATTAATTTTTGTTAAGCATAAGATCATTTAATAATTTTTACCACTCTTTTGATGAACAAACTTTGTTAACTTTCTGTAATTCAATATTATACATATTTGCATTTTCAAAGTTACACTTAACTTTTAAATATAACTATATGTATATTCTGTTTTCTTTGATCTATTTATTTTTTTATTGAGTGTAGCGATATAAGTGCTAATGGTTATAATAACATACATAATTATCTAGCAAAAAAGTTCTTATACTTATACATAGTACATGGTTATAAATGTATAAAATTTTATGTTTCACATGTTACTATAATTATATTGAATTGAAATTCATAGACAATTTTATACCAATAACAATAATTTTACTATCTGAACAATTTTATTAATAAATAACTTACAGTTTTCTGCAGTTGATATAATTAGAAAATGTTGTCAGTTGTATAAAAGTTTATCTTGACGCTCCAAATGTGTTTTCAATAGCCTCCTAATAAATAATGTAAATGAGAAAATTGTAATAAATTATTAATTATTCAGTTATAGTGTAAGAAGAAATAAATAATACCACCTAATTTTTTTTCAACTTAGATGCAGTCTGCGAGGTTTAAGCTGAGCTTTGCATTTGTGTGAGTGCTCATATTATATAATGTAGGCGTGAGTTTGGTCGTCAATTTGACGGTTTATACTGCTTTTTGACAACCGGCCTACACCTCTTGTACTGATAGGACCGTCACATATTTAATTCTCGATATTTTGTGTTCGATTTATTAAAACTAAAAGATGATTTGGCACTATCAACTACAAGAATGGAAAAATGTAAGTGTGCAAGGAGTAAAAAGGAAACAAAAATCTTTACACAATGCTGCTCTTAATGATATCATGAAGTCATTTATTATTAATACAAATTAAACATTAGAAACTTATTTAACCAATATCTTGTAGAAGATCATATTTTGTATGAATTTTTTAATTGATCTCTAAAAATAAATATAATTTTTGAAAACTTTTTTGGCTCTACTTTTTGAAATACTCGCACAAATGCATAGCTTAAGCCTCGTGAACTATATATATTTTTAATGTGTTCTGACTTCTGTGTGAATATGTTTTTGTATTTCTTAATGTATTTTGTAATGTACGTGAAAAAGTGGATAATGACGTGGTTAACAATAAAATAGGTATTACGACATGTCCTACAGCCTTATAGACAGAAACTAAAGACAATGTTAAGAAAAAAAATATTTTAATTAATCTTGTGTGGTAAGTTTGAGTGTTTTGAATTGAATTTGATTGAATTGTTTGAATCAATTCAAATTCAAAGTGTTCGTCGCTCTATTTTATTCTAATGTTATGTTACGTTCTCTCTCTCTCTCTCTCTGTATCTCTTGTTTATCGTACCACATTGGCGAAGGTCAGTGCCCAACTGGCACGCTTCGAAAGCCATAATCAAATAAAAGAAAATAGTTGATGTTTTAATCTTTTGTAACTATATTTCGGCGATTCTCTTAAAGCATGCACAATATATTAGCATACAATAGTAATATTCTTAATTTTGGAGTAACTCCTGTTTTTTCTAATATACAACAAAGCGTTTGCATAAGCATAAAGCTTATCTGTCTATGTGTAAATTTTGTAGTCATATTTAATGTTTTCTGATTGTTTGGTACTATGCCCTGATATAATAATAGTAATGGATTATTATTTATTTTTGTGGTTAATAGTAACAAATATAATAAAATCAGAACTATTGTTTTATTTTAAGTTCATTTAATGGATTTCGTGAAGGAAAGTCGTGGCGCAGGGACACTTGAGGAAATGCAATATTTAGTAAAAAATTTCATTCTACATTTCCATTTCTTTGCTCTGGTGTGAAAGCAAAGAGCGGCGTTGAATTCCGCCACTCAATGCCTTCAAAATTCGGCGGAAAGCGGGGGACGGAGTTTCTTAAAACTAGGTTCCCTCTGCCTACCCTGCCGTGTGCAAGATACATACAAGAGATATAATAAATATTTTTTATATGAATGTAACACAACATGGCTAATGAATGGAAAACAAATATTTACTGGATGCGATTTTTGCTACATTTCCAGCAGGAAAAGACTGGCTAAATATTTGTGCAGAAATCATTGTGTTGAATGGCAGAATGCCGCGTTTTGCCTCGATACCAATGCAATGAAGATATTAAAATATAAATTTATATAAATATTTCCTCATAAAATGCAATAATATGAATTTTAAAATAATTCTTTTGTTACACGTAAGCGTCCTCCTGAAACATGCGACAGTGATTTTTTATAAAACTTTTTTAATTTTAAGAAATAGAGAAATGCAGGGAGGTGACAGAAGTATATTGGTTAAGAGCCAGAAGCAAGAGAAGAGGTATTATAATATTTAATGTTATGTTGTAAACACACTCAATATTATTGACTTTATGTTCTTTATTGACAATATTATTGTACGTGTTACGGGGGTTACGCTTTATCTGGTACGTTCCTTGTTGCCTGTGGTAAGCTGTCAACTGTCAAGAAAATTAATAAAACTGATTTGAAGTAAGGTTATAGCCTAGATTTAGTATTTTATAATACGATTTATTTTGACTCTACAAAGAACAATGTGTAAATGATAATGTTTTTATATTATAAAAAAATGTCACTTGTTATAAAATACACTATTAAACAGGCTTTGCCTGTCTCCAGTCGTTTTTGTCCTATATTTCAGAATATCTTCAAATATAGTACAAATTCAAAAACACCGAATGAAAGCGTGTATAATAATTTTACTGATTGGGAGACTTTAAGTAAAAAGAAGAAAATAAGTAAGGCTATGAAAGCTTATCTGGAAAGAGCTAAGGAACATGATGAATTTATGAAAAAGCAACAATTTGAATATAACATTGGTAAAAGGCATCTTGCTAATATTATGGGAGAGGATCCAGAAACGTTTACACAAAAAGATGTTGATCGTGCTATTGAGTATCTTTTCCCTAGTGGTATTTATGATCCCGCTGCCAGACCTTTAATGAAACCACCTGAAGAAGTTTTTCCTGCACGTAAAGCGGCGGAATTTGATGAAGCTGGTAGACCTCATCACTTTTTATTCTACACAGGAAAACCTAATTTCTTTAAACTTTTGCATGATGCATCAGAAAATATACAAACTTTATATAATTATGAAGACAAAGTTATTAGGAAGAAAGAAGTACCAAATTCTAGTGAAAAATTAGAACTAGATTCATCTGCTTGGGTAACAAAAGAGGACCTTGAGCAAATGTTAGTAGAAAATATTAATGAATTGGAATATGACAATTTCAAAGTAGTGATGGATAGGCTTGTTGGTCTACCATACTCTTACAAATGCAAAGAGTTCATTGAAAAGTACAGAAAGCCATTATCCACCCAAAAATTTGCATTAGAAATTCCAAAACCCAACTATGATGAAAATGGCCGTGCATTTGTCACTACTTATGAGTGTTTGAGAAAGAAAGCTAGAGGTGATGTGACTATCTTATCTCCTGGCACAGGAAAAATTACTGTGAATGGAAAAGATATAACATATTTTGAAGATGTGCAATCTCGTGAACAGGTTATATTTCCTCTGATATTTACTGGTATGGAAAACAAAGTTGATGTAGTATGTAATGTAGAAGGTGGAGGACCCTCTGGCCAAGCTGGAGCCATAAGATGGGGAATAGCATGGGGTTTACGCAGCTTCATTGATAAAAGCATGCTTGAAGCGATGCAAGTCGCTGGTCTACTAACAAGAGATCACAGAAGACGTGAGCGTAAGAAGCCTGGTCAACCTGGTGCCAGAAAGAAGCCTACTTGGAATAGAAGATAATTTATGCACTAAATAATAGTGTTATAGTTTTAATAATAAATAAAATAGTTTCAAAATATAGATTTTTTATTCATGTACATTTATTTATTCTTTTTAAATTTTTTCTTCATCATCTTCTTTCTACCACCTATCTTCTTTTGGAACATTGTGTTCTTTCTTTCCTTATTGTATATCCTCTTCTTCATAAGTGATTTTAGTTCTCTCCTGTCCTTATTTCTTTCATTTTCATCTTTCTTACTAAAGAAAAGTAATGCATCTGTAAACAAATGTAAATATACAATAGTAGCTATACATTGTGTAATTTTGACATTTAAAACAAGTATTTTGAAACAATATTATAATTATATATAGCTCTTGAGTAGTATATGTGTATTTTTATATCATGCTTTATCCCACTAGCATATCAAAGTAGGCAGAGATAACCACATGTCAAGACACTTCTCGCATACATAATATAAGGCAGTTAAGTATAGTTATCTGTATTTCTATAAATTTATTAGTAAGTAACTAATTAAAATCTTAAAGTAATAAAAAAAATTTTCAGTATGTGGAACAATCTGTGAAAAAGCAGGACAAAGCCTGTCTGTGACATTTTTGGGCTAAAAATCTGAATGTTTCTCCAAAATCGTGACATCTGGCAGCGCTGCTTATCACAGTATATAATTGGGTGACAGAATTCTAGGGCATACTTTGTCTAATCAAAGCAATGAAATTACTTCACTCCTCTGAGTGGGGATTGACTCTAACCATTTCATTCACCTTTGAAGACTGTCACTATGCAATAACTGATGTGACTATTCTATAAAACAATAAAACATTTTCATAAATGTTATGAATTAATATTTTTATATAGAATTAAAACGTATAATCTATACCTTTTAATCTAAAGTCATCAGAAGAGAAAAATAATTTCTCTCTCCATACTGTTTTAGTTTCATTAATCTGAGGAACAGGATCTTGTATCTTTTCATCGTCTTCATTTTCTGATTCAGAGGAGTCATAGACAAATGGATTCTTTTCACCTAGATCTAAGGGGTTTTTAACTTTTGAATGTTTTGGGGGGTTTAGTGGAATATAATCCTTTTCTTGTTCTTGCTGTGTTTCTGGAAAATATTAAAAAAATACGTGCTTTAATTCTCTCTTCTAGAGATTCTTGGTTTAGTGGTCAGAGCTTTTTTTCCAAGTACTTAGTGCAGGTTTGAGTTCCCCTACATTTTAATATCGTTTACATTGTCTAATATTAATATTTTAACTTTCGTGTGGAGTACCAGTTTCAAAGTGCTAAAAATACAACATGTATTTTTAGTTCTTGTTGTGTATGAATAATGCAATTTTAACAAAATTGTATTATTTTTTATGTATTTATTACCTTGATATTGAGAGTCATCTTTTGAAAACAAACTTCTCAAGCTGAATGCATTAGGCTGTGTTATAGCTTCTTTTAGAGTGTCACTTATTTTATAAAATTGCTCCTTAGACACTTCAACCTTCTCAACCACTGGTTCAGGTACCGCTACCTGTTCTTCTTTGTCTTTTAATTTTTTCTTTTTTGATTTTTTTCCCAGTTCTTCTTTCACTTCTACGGGTGCTAGGTATTTTACATGATCAGGCTGCATAGGGTCAAATCTCAACATGCCCAATTTTGCTCTAAAATTGAAAATTATATTTATATGTAAGTAAAACTATTTATAATAAGAGACTTTTGTGGTAAAATAGAAGTGTTTCATTATAAGGTCAATAACTTTTGTTGGAATCCACTGATTTAATTATTTTAAGGTTATTAATTTCATTTAAATGCGTTTGTTAATAAAAGTATGGTATTATGGTTGAATAAAAAACAACAATTTAATTTTCTTTTATTTCTTTTCGAAACTGTGTTTTGAAAAAGAAATAAAAGAAATTTTACTTACTTTGTTTTATTATTAGAAGAATCAGCAAACTTTGGTTTAATTTGAATTCCAAGAACATCTTGTAGAATATTTAATTGCTTTGACTTTTCATCAGCTTGCTCCAAGTCCACTTGGTCTTGTTCTGTATTATCTTCTTTGTCACTCTCATTTTCAACAAACCTATCATCTAATACAAATCGTTTGTCAGACTTATATCTTGACTGTAAATCTAGAACCTAAAAAAATACAACATTAAATATTTTAAAAGTATGATATTTGCAAGAAATTAAATATAAAATTATAACTTACTCTTTGTCCTCTCTTGCCCTCAAATTGTTCTTTTATTTCAAAATTTATTTCTTCATCGCTCACTTCATCATCAAATAAATTTGTTGCACCATTTATGTTTTTTTTACTATTATTGTTTGTTATAACATGGTTTTCTATGACATTATCCTCTGTATCTGAAAAAATTACTTTCTTATTTGGCTTTTTATCCTGAAAAAGAATTATAATAACATTTTATTTATAACTAGCAACTCACTTGCAGCTTCACATGCTTGAACTAGATAATTTTTTAATTTACTACTGTGCACTATTTCTATACTA
This sequence comes from Heliconius aoede, assembly GCA_037355905.1. Classification (NCBI taxonomy): domain Eukaryota; kingdom Metazoa; phylum Arthropoda; class Insecta; order Lepidoptera; family Nymphalidae; genus Heliconius; species Heliconius aoede. The sequence continues at coordinate 220,123 of JBAIZZ010000238.1, read as the reverse complement.
ATAAAAACATCATTTTAAAAACAATATGTTTTGTTCGCCTGCATGAACTATATAAATAATTATTAAATATATTTATTTTCAATTTAAAGGTTGAATTCTAAAAAACTGTGAAACACATGTTCAATTAAATATTTTTATGAGTCTGAATTTAAAATTTTTAAAAATTGGTGCTATTTAAAAATGTTGAAATTTGAAAGAAATTTTTCAACATTTATTCTTAGTAGGTGTCCACATTACAAAAATAAACATCCATCGAAATTTCACTTTTTGTAGAAAAGTGACACAGCAGATCCGGCTGTGGATGCATCTTACCTCAGTCAGTCAGTCAACATCTCCTTTTATATATATAGATAATAAAGATTTGGCCAATTTTATAAAACATTTATAGCAAATTTCACTTAATATTAGTGTAATGTCTGATTACCTGAATGGAATTAAACTCATGAATGTTATGTAATACTTCACTTAATTCACATTGTAATACATTAAGAAACTAATTTTGAAATATTGACCCAATTAGTATGACATTAATAGAACTTACTATACTTATGAGGCCTGACTTTATTATGTTTTTCTTTTCATTAAATTCTTGCCTTTTTTTCTTCATTGACTCTAGCCTTTTGATATCAGAGTTTTGCTTTTTTGCATCATTTTGGAATAAATTGTCAATTTTATTTGTATTTTTACTATCATGTTCATTGTTTCTTATATGTATTGTGGGAGCAGATTTCTCTGGAAATACTTTTGATTTCTTTATAATAAAACTGTTGTCTTGAAATTCATCATCATACTTTCTTTTTTGAAAATTGAAATTTTCTGTTTTTTCTCCTTCTGTTGTAGAATGTGTTTGATCAATCTAAGGAAATTCAGTAAGATTTTTTTAAAATTAATAATTATAGATGTTAAAGGCATTTATAAGATATAATTTATATGTATAAAAAATTACCTTTTTATGTTCTTTTAAATTAGATTGCTCCCTTTCTCTATGTAGTCTTTCTAAAAAACTCTCACGGGCTCTTGTAACATATAATTTATTTCCATAAAATTCTTCATTACAAAAATGTTTTATACCTAATAATAAAATTCCACAAATTTATATTTCGGTATTTTTTTTTAAATACTTAAATATAATTTATATTTAAGTAATTAATTTATATATTTTTTATATTTTATTAGATTACTTACACGATTCAATATTAAAATTTGATGCAGATAAAGTTATGAATGCAAATTTCTTGTTATCACTCTCAGCACCAGGTTTCGTTTTTAAATCGAAATTGGTTATATCTCCATACGACGAAAATACTTTTCGTAATGCATCTTCACTTAAGTCATCCGGTAAATTGCCAACAAATAAGCGAGTAGTGAAAGCCATTATTAAAATCCGAATTAAATTATATCTATAGTTTATATATTCTTAAAAACATATTAAAATATCTCAACGTAAGTTTAAAAGTACATCATAAATTCAAAATAATCTACAATAAATTGATGTTTGACACTTCATAGGAATTGTCAATTACACGTGGTATTAAAATATCACAGAATGCATACAACACAGAATACAAATATCCAAAGGTAATTGTAAAAAATATAGTTAAGCTTTTCGCTCAGTAGTTTTATTTGTGTGCGGATTAGTGCAGAATTAAAACATATCATCAAATTCATTCATCAATCAATCAATCATAAAATTAATAAATATTAATGGTAGAAAGCCATGAGAATAAAAACTGAGTTTAATCAATATTATTAAAGAAATACAACTGACTTTAGGTAAGTCAGAGTTCAATATGCGAACGTGAAATTCAAAACGTTTCACAGCTTAAGGGCCCGTTCTGCCAATCAAGGCCGAGATTATCGGAAAATTATATAGAAAACGATGCTCAACAACGTCGAAAATCATACAGCTAACCAACGAATATAACTTGCATTTGAAACATTCGAATTTAAGACAATGCTTATAGATAAATGCAGAAAAAAATCAGAAAATCACTAAAAACGTTTAAATCGCACTCCCGTATTCTAATAACTGAGTCGAAAGTTTTAAGAATTATTAAATGAGTTTTATAAAATAAGAAAGATAAAACTATAAAGAAGCGTATAGAGTCTTCATTTTGTTTAATAAAATATTCTTATTTTGTGTAAAACAATTACAAGCAAAATATTCATATAAATTACTATAGTCTCGTCCAAAATTTTTTTATTATTATTTATTTAATTTAATATGAGTACTAAGAAGAACAAAGGTAAATTCGAGATTGTAATGGCCAAAAATGTATGTTTTTTTATTTATTATAATTTGACTACAATAAGACAACGGACAACAGAGACTACGAAATAGTAAATGGGGCTTAAAATTTTAACTGCTTTAGTCACGCGATAGCAGTTGTTGTAAAAGCATGGATAGTATGTTTTTTCATATATAAACCATACTAACGATATGAAAATACATACTAAATATTTTCATATAGTATGTATTTTCATATGACTCGTAGTAGTAGTCCGCACCTGAAACTTTGACTGCTTGTTTTTTTCCCACTCCCGTATATAAACTGCTCAGGATCATATATTTGACTACACTAATATAAAATAAAATTGCTTACAAACGTTTTCAGTAAAATGTAATTATTATTTTTTGTATTTGTTTATGACAGTTTCATTTTGCATTATGCAACTAAAATAATAAAATTATTATATGTAGCCGAAAAGCTAAGTTTGTTAGGTAATTTATCCGATACGATACATATTAAAAAGTACTTGTTAAGTACAAGTATCGAATACAAAGTATCGATATCGACAGTTAAGTCGATACCACAAAGTATAAATACTTTTTTGTATCTGTAGTTAATAGTATATATCGAATCATAGATAATACACAAATGCTAGTCTCGAATTCAAACATAAGTTGACGCTCGTTGACCGTTACATAGCGACATTTGTAAAAGTTTCTTTTACAAAATAAGTTATTGTAAATTAGTTCGTCATTTAAGATACATATATCGGACTAAAAATGTCTGATAGCGACGAAGACATAATGGGTGAAACCGTACATAGTTTGCGACACAACGTAAATGTATTTTCTACTTTTATTCTTCAATTTAAATATGGTGCTGATTTAGGAGCAGTGTTTTGTAAACATAACTATGTTTACTATTTAGCCTTACAAAGGTCAGTCGTTACGCAGGTTCACAAAGTGTGACTGTAACACCGACTGGTTGTGGGTTCGATCCCTCCGGAATTCGACAGACAGTGGGGGACAAAGTGTCTTAACACTAGATTCCCTCTGGACAGGGTAGGCCCCTGTTGTGTGCGGGATACTACGTGAAGCTCATTTGATTTAACTAAATAATTCACTAAATTGTTTACATTTGCTAAACATGAATAAATATCTCAGATTTTGGTTTTTAAGTTTGTTCATAATATCAATCTTATTTAAGTTTTCTTATAAAGTCCTATCAATTGTTTGAGTTTTATAATGAACAATAAAATGTTGTTTTTACGTAATTAATATATTTCAGAGTGTGAATTCAAAAGCTACAAATATGAATAGGACAAATATTACAAGTATTCGTTATAGACATAATTCAATGACCAAATTAAACAACTATAGACAAATAAATGGCTGGCAAAGCTCAAATCAAGAACATAATATGTATTATAGAAGGGAAACATCACCAATGTCATTTAAAAGTCTTTGCTACTCGAGACCACAAAGTTTTCGTAATTATCCTGATGGTACACGGTCTCAAATGTCTGCTTATAATGATAGAGGTGGATCACCTACGTCTATGATAAGTGTTGGTTAGTACAGATAAACTAGCATATATAATATACCTATTATACAAGATCAAGGCGATGGAATGCAATGGTTGATATATTTAATCAAAATAACTTAATCTCTAAATTAAATTAATTTATTAAAATTTTTTTAAATTACTTAAATTCTATTTGCATTTACTTTACATTATTTATTTTCAGGTACTAATGTAACTGTTAGTGCAGTGGATTTTATTCAGGGTCTTAAAAATAACCTTTACAATAAACGTGATTTAAAATTGATCAAAGAAGCATTGAATCAATTTGAGAAAAAGCAAACAAGAAAAAGAATTGAGAAACGGTGGAACCTAAAGTTCAAGAGTCATAGAAGAAAACCAGGAATATCAGGAAAATCACCTGAATCATCATTAAATCATGATGATGATTCAGGTGAACAGGGAATTGATTCCTCTATGAGTAGTGATGACTGCAAATCCACTCGAACATTTCCCAATAGTAAAAGATCTGCTCCAAGGACGGATTTAACACATTTTAGATCGTCTATTAGGGATTGTGACATGTACAGAGATTGCACAGACACTTTGAAACAAACAAGGCTGCAGAATATACTTTCCCTTTACAACACTAATGTTACTCATGAAAAACATGATGCTATAATACATCAAAATCAAAAATGCACTAGCATAGCTCAAAAAAATTCACAAAAAAATGTTTTTAATACAAGATTAAAAGATTGCTTTCCAAATGGCACCTATTACAGCAGTTCGCTAAGGGACAGATTTAACAAATCTGATGTCAATTCGAATAATACTACAACTTCCAGAAATAAAAATGTATATATACAAAATGGTGATAAAAATAATAAAATAAATCAACAAAATATTGATGCTGATGATAGTAAAGAAGAAATATTTTCTGAAGCAGCAATATCTGAAAATACACAACATAGTCAACAAAAAAGATTTCTTGAGGATAGTGAAGCTGAATATTCTGACAAGAAAAGATATAAAGTGACATCACCAATTAAGCAAAATAATGTACCAAATATCACACAAGATAGTTTTCATTTCAAGAAACCACAAAGACCCGCTGGAAAATATGCAAGGAATAAAAGAGGACAAGTACCAGAGATGATTATTGCCAAGTCCAAACCTTTACCTGACAGTATACATTTAGATTTACCTAACAAATCATCTGACAATCTAGAACAAACACACAATAAGATTCCTGTTAATAGCACTGAAATAGATGAAACTTCAAACCAAACAAAAATTTCTCAAAACACAACTGATGTTTCAATGAGACCTACTTTTATTAAAAGAAAACTTTTCACACAGAAACTAGATGTTGCAGAAAATAAAAATTTAAGTAGTGGCAATGTAGGGACAAATAGTCCACAAACAAAATTATGTAGTGGAGTACGAGAGAAAAACAAAGTAAGGAAGCTAGTTACATCACAGTCGTGCCTAAGTCAAGATGTATTGGGTAATGACAATATGTTGGATTTAATTCATAAAATAGTACCACCAAGTCAAATCAATATGACAACAGTATTGAACAAGAGAGAAATAAATAAAACTAATGAAAATGTTAAATGGAATGTAACATCATTTACTTCAACATGTAATACAAGTGCTGGCAGCAATACATTCACAGATGACGAAACAGGTGACGCTTCAAGTAATTTATATGAAAGACCAAAAACTGTACAACAAGCTGTTGAAAATTTTAAAGATTCTGTTGATTTGTCAAAAAACAATAAACCTAAAATAGTGACTCCATGTAAAGTTACAGGTCCAAAGTTACCTATAGCTAAGTCTAAAGAAAATCAAAGAGGAATCGAAGCCAACAAACCAAATTGTAAGTACAATAGAAGTTTCATATTTAAGTGAAAATTGTTAAATATTAAATGAATTCATCAAGGCGAAGATTGCACACATTGACACAATGATTGTGTGTTCAATTTCCCATTAGGGAAATAAATTATAATAACAATAATCTTAAACCCTAAAATATTTAATTCACATTCACAAAAGATGGCATTGACTTCCTCTACTTAACACCTCGTGGTTCTCATGGTACTCATGCTTTTTACGTAACCTTCCTCCAGTATCTTAGATACTGTGTTTTCGAAGGTCAACTGAGGTCTTCCCTTAGCACTCACTTTTCCATCATAAATCTTTTTTACCATTCTTTCATCACTCATTTGTTCGACATACCCACATTGCCCAAACCAGCTGAGCACATTCTTCATTCTCAACGTAACATCCTTGCTAGTACCTGCCATTCTGTGTATCTCTTCATTGCGAATTCGGTGAGCTAAGCTGACTCCGCATATCCTATGAAGAGCTCGCATCTCCATGGCATTCATCTTTCTCTCATTGAACATGTCCTTATTTAAACCTATCTCAACTCCAATATCAATCTTGAGATTACTAATCTGTAAATGAATACGGCCCCTTAAGGCCAAAGTATAGGTCCTATTCCCCCACCCTGCTTTATGTAGTATCAACCTGACTAAAAATAATCAAATGAATTGTAATTTCCAATATTTATAGGACTTAATTAATTTTTAATTACAGGTCCAAATAAGATAAGTGTTTCAAAGTGTATAAAATCATTTTGGGATTCAGATTTTGAGAGTGAAGTAGAAGAAACAAATGAGAAATCCAAGCAATGTGAAGTAGGTAAAGAAATTGAAAAAAGCACATTATGTAACAATACCGTTATGAATGTTGATAATAAGAAGCATAACACAAGAGGGACAATTCTGACTATAAGAAGTTTACAAAACAAAATTATTAACAGCAGTATCAGGTCTGGTATACGTCAAGTTTCAAAAATTTCAAAGAATACTATTATTCAGGAAAACAAGGATGTAATGCCTGAAAATTCACAAACAAATAATAATTTGAATAGGAATACCAAAAGTAAGAAATCTAAACCAACGAAAAAGGATAGTGAAAATGAGCTTGAAAATATAAAACCAAAATCAGTTCAAACAAAAAGTAAAGCAACAACAAAAGAAAATGCATGTAATATATCCAGACAAAGTTTAAGGCTCAAAGAGAAAAAGGAAAAAAAAAGACCTGGCAAAGTATACCCGCAGGAAAGCTCAAAGAATACTAGAGATAATGAGGATCCTATTATATTAAACCAATCAACAAAAAAACCACAAAAGAACAATACAATCACAAAAAATAACAAAAATATTAATAAGAAGTACAGTAATAATGAAACAGTGACCAGCTCTGTAAAGAAAAATAATACAATAAAACAAACTCCAAAGAAAAAGCAACAAACTGGAAACTTGTTTGCTACTCCAGTTAGTGATTCAAGTTTCAATATTAGTCTTAGTAGTTTGAGAGTTCGACATATAAAAGTATAAACTGCTTCGATTAAATGTTGCAATAAGAGATTATATGATAGTAATATTAATTAATATATTAATAATAATTCCATACAAGGCTTGAATATGTTAATAATTGACTTGCAAATATTATTTTTTTAATTTATAAGGATAAATTAACTTCACGCTGTATCCTGCATAGGGCAAGGTAGGTAGAGGGAACGTAGTGTTAAGACACTCCATTCCCCACTTTCTGCCGAATTCTGGAGGCATTGTGTGTCAGTGGCAGAACTACGCTTCGCCTCGACACCAGTGCGAACACAAATGAAAATATAAATTTAAATAAATATTTTAAATTTATAAATATTAGAATTACCTTGAAGCTAGTTGTTAAACGTGTGACTGTAAACATGATAGCTAATTCTAAAACTTTTGAAATGCTTAAAATATTCATTTTTTTGCTGTGATTCGCATTGCATGACAATTCTCAACTCTTTTTTTTTAATATCGCTGGGAAATTCATTTACGAAGACCGCCCATACGGAAGGCAAGTGCCTTACGGATGGGTGGTACTGTGGGACTCACCGGTGAATCCGATCCTACCCACTAAAACCCAGCGGAAACAACCGTGTCCTGTCAAAACCTGCACCAGTCTGAACGTCAGGACACCAAAACCCCTTTTGACCCAGCGCTCTAGGTGTGGGCGGAGCGCCTCTACCGTCGCTAGGCCTGCCGCCGGAGAACCCAGGTCCTCTCTCCATCGCCGGATCAGGGCTTCGTGCGCTCTCCTGATGGACGCGATATCTTCTCGCGATGGATGCACGCCTCGCGACCGCTCATTTGCGCGGAATGTATATACTCTGGCAAGCACTTCAGCCTATAACTCCCAAGGCGGATCGCTTGCCAAGAGAGTTGCCGTCGTCCAGGACACCGTACGGTATCCCCGAATCGCTCTCACCACTATGACCCGCTGCGCTTTCCGCAATTTGGTCTTATTACGAGCGGTGAGAGACTCCGCCCACACAGAAGCACAATAAGAGCCATATAGTTGCCGCCGACATATAGTTGCCGGCATGGAGAATCCGGCTCTCCGACTTTCGGCAGTAGCCTGCCAAGGGCCCCGGCGGCGTTAACTAGCTTCGGCAACTCTGCCTACTCTGCCAGGATACAGCGTGCAGTTGAAAAAAAGATATTTATTTGTAGAGTAAATAAATACTGATTAAATATTAAACTATATCAATATGTATTTTTTACAAAACAATTATGTATGTAATAACATTAAATTTTTAAATAACTCCCCCACTATTACAAAGCTAATAGTGACAAAAAAAAATGTATTTATATGTATTCGTGTTTTATTGACATGAATCAACTAAAAGACAAGTTGGACTACTATCATGTAAAACCATAAAATGTTTGAAGATACATTCGTTAATGGTGTTAATGTATTTTGAAAACCAAATATTTTTTTTATGGTAGAGGAGCCCGAAGAGAGGAGAGATTAATATATCTTGAAGTCGGTTACGTACCTCTACCAATTATGAAAACCCATATATATGGACGCCCGTCCGTCTAGGATAAAGGATCAGATTCGTAAAAAGTTGAGCTTTTGTAATTCATTACGATCAAGGATTTAAACAAATGTGAGCTCAATTAAGAAGTCCCTTCAGGTTATCATATAATCGTCAGATTATGAGATAGCTCGTCTAGGGCATGAAGGTGAACCATGTATATCTAGATCTGACGCGCTTGAGTGATTCAAAGTGACGACATTCGCTCGTGAATGTCCATACAAGATTTTTTTTAAATTTTTGAAAATCTATAGCTCGCTAAAACATATGTATTATATGACATTTTTTTTCTTGTTATTATGTAAGCTTCGCAACTACTCAATAAGTCTCTATGACGCTCGAGTAAATCCCGGCGCCGCTTCTATTACTGCTGTGTGTACAAGCTGAACCCGTCACGGCAGGTCCGCATTATAGCAATTTATTAATACGAGTTTTATATGTGTCTTTCATGAATAATGTGACATATATTTGTAAATTTATGTATAAGTTTTTTATGTTTGTTGGACTATTTTAAATATCATGTTACTTAATTAGGAAAATGTGTTAATATCTATTGTATAATAAATAGCTGATATACTATCTGGTTTATTTTATTTAAAACGATAAAACTAAATGTTTTAATTTAACAGGTAGCATTCATCATCCAGGACATGTGAATGCTATTGTATGCGCGACAGGTCGTGCGTTCGATTCCCACTCGAGGAAATTAAATATTTTCATTTGACGGAAAGTAGGGAACGGAAGTAGTCTCAATAAGAATGGAGTGCCTTAACACTATGTTTTCTATGTCTACCTTGCTATGTGCGAGATACTGAGTGAATTTTAAAAGTTATCCTTTGTATAATCCACATGGATTACATTTAATATTATGGAAACTACAAAAATAGAATGGAGCTTCCATGGAATGGAAGATCTGGAACAAAAATATTATGGAAGTTATGAATAGTTTCAGTAGATCAGTAATCTGACATGTTATCTCACAGATAGAGGATGAAATGCAAAATAACTGTTTCTTACATTTTCAAGAATATTTTTTTTATTAATGAACAATAATAGTAGGTAACAATTCATACGACTTGTTACATGTTTAAATTACAAATAAGTAAATTAAGTGTATCTATTAGATATAGTTGTCTAGACCTGTGATACCAAAAACACAAACTTATAATTTTATTTGGATTGACGACGACAAAAATAGTTAAATAAAACACCATTTCTTTAATGTAATTATTTATTAAATAAGACTTCCACAAATAGAAATCCAGATGCTTTTTATAATATTTGCAGTTAAGGCAATTTATGAATGCTTTTACAGTAAATAAATGAATTAACTATATAAGTGTAACCAGCATTAACATTTCCCGCCAACAAGTACGCTGTTAGTTTTTAATCTCACCAAACACAAGGTCTACTACTATTCAATCAATAAATCGTATTGCGATGATCAGATCAACTATAGTTAGTTAAATTAGTGCGTAAACATAGTCATTCTCTTACATAAAACGTCGTCATGTACCTTATATTACATTTTACATACATACAAAAATTTCAAATGTATCGATAATTTTTTTTTTATAATAAATTCAAAAATATTCAGATCTAATTGTTATTCAATTTAGAGTTAGGGCCATTAATGTTAATAAATTTAGATAACACAAACAAGTAACATTAAACCTCTCCATATATAACAATCTATTAAATGCATGTCGCAGGCCGGCGGCCCGACGGGTAAACCTACTTAATTAAGCACTCAATATGCACCAATAGCATTTTTGTTATTATAACATAATTTTAGACTTAAAATTCTACTAAAGCAAACTGGATAGGAAATAATAACAGTCAAGTATATAATGCTCTTAATTAAACGAGGAATGCGCTTATGTATTCACACAGCCATGCAGCAATCAAAGTATGTATTTGCAAAAAAATTAATCCAATAATATAAATGTTTTATTACATATACACATAACAAATAATTCATATATTAAGGGTTCTATCATTTATTTGTTTGTAGTGGAACATTTTAAAATTTATTAGCTACAGTAATTTACACATCCAACATTATACTGAAATTTGGATCGCTATCATACTGCTATACTATTATATATGTATATGTCACCGTAAGATTATAAAAACCGTTAGTTTCTAATTTCACTTGGGAAACTATCGAAAAATTGTCAAACGCAAATTATAAAAAACAATGTTAATAGTAAAAAAAAAACAAATTTGCCACCGCAGCAACGGATTACACGATTTTTAAGTGCAAGTTTTTAAGTTACAAAATTTTAAATTTAAAAATAACTAACCTAACCTAACCGAACCTGCACTTAAATATCCGTCCGTACAGCTGCGGCAATGTTACTACATAAATACAAAAATCTTAACTTAGCTTCACGCTTTATACCTAGCGGGGCAGTCAGAGAGAGCGGAGAACCAAAATCACAGTATATAATTTCAATTCTTAATTGTTTATTTGTTAATTTTTGAATCTATATATATGTATATATATATAAAAACAAATGTCTGTTCGCTATAGACTCCGAAACGGCCGAGTCGATTGGCGTGGAATTACGAGTTGTTCCCTGGCTTCCGGGGATAGTTATAGGCTAGATAGATCCGGAATTCAGAAACGCTTTCTTTTATTTAACGTTTTTGTACGACGGGACGTGTTATTCCGCTAAGCTGACTAAACTTCGCGCGAGCAAAGCGAGCGGGCTTAGCTAGTATATTAAAAAAATATTAACGTAAAATTAAAATATACACGTAATAATTAGTTTCATTTTATTGACACATTTTTATGTTCTTAGCTCTGTGGGCACAACGCATATTTGTCGATGTTGATGTTAAAGCGACCCATCAGGGCCATCGATTAAAGAGTTTACAATTTCATAAAAAAATTGATGAACTGTTGAAATATACGGTTTTTACAATCTTACGGTGACATATATTAGAGCGTTATGTCATAATGTGTCATGCCCAAAAAAAAGAAACTTGGTAAATATCTTCTAATTCCAAATTGTATCACAACCACTCACAAAGCGTATACGTGAATGATAATAAATGGTGTAAATATTAATTAACAAAGTTATGTTACGCACGTACCTAACGACAAAAAAATAATGCCAGAGAGAATCATCAATATTTAAACACCAGAAATAATGATACCATAATTATTCACAAAAAAAAAATAGCATCGAGTACAATTTTTTTTTTATTACTTGTTATTACTGTATTTAATTTCCAGGGTTGTAACATGCAATGTCATATTTACATCAACTCGCACGACTCATTGACTGTGAATACTTAAGCACGGTGACTATGATAGTAAGCGATATAATTTCGAGTTTTTTAATATACAAAGAGGACTATGATATGCACAGGATGTATTTTATATTCAATATTCATCTTCCTCCGGTACCCGAGGGTTGTCACCGTCTATTTCTTCTGGAGGTGCGAATCCATCCTGAAATAAAAAAAATAATAAAAAATCAGCTTCACGCTGTATCCCGCACACAGCAGGGTAGCAGAGGGAACCTAGTGTCAAGACACTCCGCTTCCCACTTTCCGTCGAATTCATTTCGTGTTGATTGGCAGAAATCAACGCCGCGCTATGCCTTGACAGCAGAGCGAAGAAATGAATATACAGATTACTTTTATTATTAAGGCAAGAAAAGACCCGTAATATCATAGAAACATTAAAATTGTAGAAGCTACTGTAACTGAAACGTCAATGACGTCTTTTTAAATCCCATAACTAATCTTATATATAACTAGGTATAAGATTAACATTTATAATTTTATTAGCATACCTATTCTACTCATTATATAATTCAAACATAATCCCCGCGAGTAGTAAGGTGGGTAGGCAGAAGGTCCAGTGTTAAGACACTCTGCGACTCTCTTTTCGCCTAATTCTGGTGGCATTGCTCTTTGCTTTGACACGAGAGCAAAGAAATGAAAATATAAATTTATTTTAATTATTTCATTATATAATATTTTAAATATTTCATTCCCTCGAGTGAGGATCGAACCCACAGTCGACTATGCAGTCACACTTTGTGCCCCTGTGGTGGTTTTGTTTATAGATTAATTAACATGTATTATGTTCCAAATATACTGTATTTGTTCAGTTTTCGCGTGTTAATTATGAATTAATTTTCCTTCTAATAAGTATATATGCTATTCTTATTACAATAAACATAACTCCACAACACTGTCAAAATAATAATAATTACTGTTGTTGTGAATTCCAAACCCTTACCTTAAAATTTATATTTTTTTCTAGTTTTTACACCATCAAGAGTTTTAAGCCTTACCTCAGTTGCATATAAGATGTCCAAAACTTTTTGGATTATTGGACCATTCTGTTGATCTTCCATCTCTTGACAGACTACCTCTATATCCCGAAGTTTACCAAAGTAGAAGTCTCTCTCCTTCTCTAGCCCGTCCACTGTCGCTTTTAACTCATTAATCTGTAAAAAAAAAAATTATAATTTAACTCGAATTGAAGCCATTGTATTTGATTCCCACGAGTTTCAAATTATTATATTAAAAACAGATAGATATTTTTAACATATTATACATAAACATTAAAAATATTAATTAATTGTGGCTCTTGATATTAAACGCGGTAGATGTGGTTTCCATTCCCACTTAGCTTAGGGGAATTAATTATTTTCATCTCGCACTGGTATAAAGACAATGGCGGAAAGTCGGGAACGGATTGTTGTGACACTAGGTTCCCTCGGCCTATCCTGCTATATACGTCATGAAATCCTAAAAAAAATATATTTTATGTAGCCTATATGTTTTTACAGGATTGTTTAATCGCATCGCATTAGTATGTTATTTATAAATATTTACAAAGTATTAAAAAGTGCTGTAAGTTTAATAAGGTGGCGCACCTTCGATTCCTCATATAAAGTACACAAAACATTGTATTTATACTATGACAAGAGAATAAATATTTTTTAATTATCCATATGTAAGCTCGAGGCTAGTCGTGGCAGGGGCGGCAAGGTGTCACTGTAACGCGACGGTTGTGAGTTCGACCCCCACTAGAGGGAATGGGTTATTATTTATTAATGTTTTCAATTCTTCGATTTGGCCACCAATGGCAAAAGTCCGGCGTTGCCTTCAGCCACGTTACGTTAAGTGCCTTAAGTAGGGAGCGAAGTGTCTTAACACTGGGCTCGCTAGCTATTTATAACTGAATAATAAAAAATACCATATTACGCTTTTAAGATATAATAAGCTATGCGTGACTTCGTTACGCTGTGTACTTAGATGTGTTTGTACAGTATTGTATACTTAGTCTCTAGAATATCGTATCGGCCTTCGTTTCTAAAGAAAATGCATAATGCAGACAGGTCAAATATAGTTAAGTACTGCAATGCTGTAATTGCAAGGGCTCGTTTGATTTTTATGGTAAAACGTAAATTAAGTACTGTTTACAAATGTATTGAAGACAAATTACTATATCTATCTATATATTTATCTATATATGTGTAGGATACGTTAAAAAGAAATTAATTTTTATTAAAAAGAAAAACCAACTCCAATCAACAAACTTAAAAAAAAAGTGTAATTTAGAACCGGACCCTGAGTAAGCAAACTCGTTTACCATAAGAGGGAACAAATGAAAAACCTTGGCCTACATACAAGATGCCATAGAAATGCACCACATGTTGCATAATTATTTATTACCCACTTTATCATCAGCATCGGCAACAACATTTAATGAGAGTAAAAATCATATTATATATTTACTTTTGAATTAAGATATAATACATTGTTATGCTGTATATTACAAAAGATAAAATTATATGATCACTTGTCTGTCCATCTGTCCAGACCACCTTTCTCAAGATTGTGTTAAAGTATCAAGCTGTAATTAATATCAAATATTTACATTCTAATAGGGATTCTAAATAGGGAATAAATCGTACAAAATTTGTGCATTCAAAGTGAGGATTGAACCTGCAACCATTGCATTTACAGCCAATGAGTTTAATATTTTATTAAAATTAATATATATTATTTAATTAACTACAAGTATGTACGTTAAGTGGTTGGAACTCATAGCTTCTCAAGCTATACTTAGAAACAAGACCACTTATAAGTTGAAATATCGCTAGTAGCATAAGAAGTTTAAGTCATATGAAAATAAATGTATCATAGTATCTATTAAAAAAAAACAACTTTATCCTTTTTCCGTTATAATTTAATAGATTGAGGGTAGTATGAAGTATTAGATTATTAAGACACTCCCAGTTTACAAACTGCCTAACTTTCAAGACATAGTATGTTGAACTACGGAACTTAACGCAGCGCTTTGTCCATTATAGATAGGTAATGAAAATGGTTCATTCTCACTAACCCAATACCCTGATCCATTGTGTATCAACAGTTGTGGGTTAAATAATTCTATCCTATACTCTCTTCATATGAACAATAAAAAGAATCTTTCTTACCTGTTGGGTAAGATCATCAATGAGTTTCGAGTCACCTTTCCCACTTTGATTTAATCTTTGGAAATTGGTAGGTGGAGTCCTGACTGACGGAGCTGCTTTTACAACTGCAAAAACAAATTAAAATGTAGTGAAATATTTACAATACATTTTATTATGTACATACATTTTATTTAGTAACTTCAGTGTTTAAAAGATAAAAATAATTTTAGTTAAAACAATCAATAAACAAATTTTGTTATATGCTGTAGCACAGTGGAGAGTATATACACATAATAAAAATATGACAAATAAAAAACCAAAAAACATAAATTGATGAACAAGAAAAATAATACAAAAAACATAAAATAAATAAATGAAAAGAATAGAATATAATATAAATATATAAACCTTTATGATGGTACGAAAGGGTCGGTAGACTACATAAACCTAAGTAATTCTTATTGTGTTAATAATACTAATTGATTTTAATTTATAAATTACAATAGAGCAATGGTTCTTGTTATTGGTGCCAGTTAAATTGAACATAAATAAATATGTATAAATAAATGTTAAAGTTAAGGTTTACAGATGTATGGGAAAAAATGTACATGTCGCTATTAAAAAATTAAAATAAAATTATAAACATAAGTGTAATAGTATACATTTATAATTCTACTTATTTTTTTAAAAACAAGATGCACCTTTATGCTGTTAACTTTTTCTTTTAACATGTCTATTTATGGAAAGGGATTGTTGAAATAATAGACATACTGAAAACAACATATAAATAAAAACGTATAGTACTGGTTTGGGGTCTAGCGGCGACTTTGGCAACTGGAGCTGCAGGCTTCTTAACCGCAACGGGGGCGGAGGCCCGAGGCGGCGCCCCGGCCGCTCCGTGCCCCATGGGGAGACCCTCGCGCTGCGCCATCGCGTCGTACTCCGTGCCTCCGTAGTTGGCATCGAAAAACTTCTTGAACCATTGCAAGAATTCAAAATTATCTTGGAACCGACCCTTCACCAGCCTGTCAATGGGTACTATCTACGAAAGAAAAAAATGAAAAAGTAAAACAAAAAGAAAGTATGGGGTGCATTGAAAGGTAGTGATATGAGTGTGTAATGGAAGTAGCCCTAACAAGTTGTAGTGCGTAAGCGAAAGAGGAGCGTTATGCGTACTGCCCGAATGCGGAGGCATGGCGCGACGGGCCTTCGGTGGCGGCACCACGCCCGTACAGAGTGGCACCCCGCTGTCGCAAGCCCCCGACCCGATTGTTATCCCACCACGGACTTCGAACGCATCATACTCCCTGCCATCATAGTTGGCATCAAAAAATTTTTTAAACCACTGCAAGAACTCAAAATTATCTTGAAACCTTCCTTTTATCAGCTTGTCCACTGGTATTACCTACAAAATAACACCATGGATACTATAATATATATGCTCTGACACATGGAGCTCTTGAAATATGGGAACAAAGTTCAATAATAAAACTTTTAACATATTCAAGAATCATTTAAATATGTATAACAAGTTTCCCCTTTTCTTTCTTAAATTCACTCTATCCTCACTCTGCTTTCCACTTTCTGCCTATTTCTGAAGACATTGAGTGTTGAGTGGCAGAACATAACAGTGTGATTTTTCACAACACCAGAGCGAAAAAATTAAAAAAAATAGTTTATTTCTATAAGTGGGTAACCCCACAAAATTTACAGTCACACTCTTGTGACTTGTGCAAACTTTAAATGGTATTGAAGTAATGTTGATAAAGCAAGTATATAATAAATTGATATTGAATCATGAATTCTGAAAAAAAATCATTGTCATATGTATGCACCATATATTAAGGAAGGTAAATTGCAAATACACTTTAGGAAGTGTAGGGATATATTTGCTAACTCCACACCAGTTGATTTGTCTGAATCAGATATCAGTACATTTTGTACCTTCTGCCTCTATTAAACATACTTCCTAGATATACCATCTAATTAATTTGCTCTTTTTTTCCATTTACATTGACCTCGCGTTCCATTCTTCTATAAATCTTTAAAATTCTAGAACCTTACTTTTAGTGGTTAGTTTTGATGCAAAAAAATTATACTTACTTTATCTACAGACATTTTTTTGAAACCTGCTTGCAATATTTTGAAATTTTGAATATATTCATGTTCTAGATTTGTCTTGAACTTGATTCGTTTCATGGGCACGCTACCAGGGAAAAGCATATCCATAAATTGACAATACGCTGCACCAGTACAAAGCTCTTCGATTTTAGCAAAATTCGATTGAAGACAGTCGTTCACCCACGCCAGCATATCATGTCTTGATAGATTTTCCGACGTCACATTTGTAGAGTACACATTAACTGCCATCTTGAACTGTTTATTTTAAAAGTAGCTGCAAGAAGTTCAAAAGATTAATTTTATAATTTAATAGAACTAAGTTATAGCCGGTCCACGTCCGGGAAGAGTAAAAAGAATAGATAAAGAAAGCCAATCTAAAAATAGGTTGCAATGTATGTTGCACAAAATATTATCAAGACATGTTTTCCTCATTAATTATTTCAAATATTAAATGAAAAAGATAACTTTTCACTAAAGATTAACAGTAAAATAGAACGATTAACAAATAATTATCCTGAACTAACGGCGGATGCGGCTATGAAGGATGACGACTCATCAAAATCTTAATATAATATCATTGTCTATATAAAATTAAATATCACTTCATTTAATATAACAAACCTTTTATAAACAATTTTTTAAACGTTTGATAAGTGTTCAAAGTCTAAAATATTGTGCAAAATGTTTTAAATGTTAATATGTTGACCGAAATGTTCGCCTTTCGTCCGGTTTCTTCAGATTTATCATAGACAAGACAAATATTTCTTAATTTTGAAGCATCGCCTCTAGAAATTATTAGCCTGGCTACACACGTACAATAATATTGTAGTACGTATTGTCAATAATATTGTGTGTGTGTGGTCGATATTCAAAATTATTCATGATTTCTGAAAATTCTGTTTGTCACTACAATATCGGAGGCAGGCAGAGTTATTGTCAATAATATTGTCGTGTGCGGGCGCGTGGCAATATGCTTTTATTCAAGATGGAGCACAAAATCGATGTAAATGGTGAAAATAATGTTAAATACTACTCCCATGGAAAATATATATTTAATAGTTTATTAAAACATGGGAAACTTATCCACAGCTATGGAATACATCTATTAAAGCATATCGCGATAAAGTCAAGAAAAGTAATGCTCTGTAAAAAATATTTACAAAAACCTAACCAAATAGCGATAACATTTTTTGTCCTCAGTCTCTTTATCCTCACATATTTTTTTAAATCATCCTCTGTTAGTAAAATTAGCTTCACGCTGTATGCCGCACACAGCAGGGTTGGCACCACGAACTAAGACACTCCGATCCCCATTTTCCGCAGAATTCTGGAGGCATTGCGTGTTGAGTGGTGGAACTCAATGCTGCGCTTTGCTTCGAACCAGAGCGATGAAATGAAAATATAGAATATGTCATTTACTCGAGTGGGAATCGAACCCACAACACAATCTATCTCATTTACAATTACACTTTGTGCACCTAGGTCACGAATGACCTCTGTTAGTTGTAAGTTGTAGATCATTATTATTTGCAAGATATCAAATTTAACTTTTATTAAAGTTAAGTTAAGTTTTTATAGTTAAGTTATTAAAGTTAAGTTTTTGGTTTCCCTATTGAGAAACCAAAAAATTTTTACATTGTCCAACCTTTAATTTGTAGGGTACGTAAAAATAATAATTTTGATAGCGGCTGGATCACGGAAATTCGTGTCTATTGTTGCATGTAAGGTTGCATGTAAGATCGTAATTTCCGAATATACCTACAGGTAGGCTAGGCCTACAATATAATAAATAAATACAGTGCCTATAATTATACAATGTAATAAGTTTTGTCATCTGGCAATACATATTAAGAACTTCAAAATCAATGTCAAAAACAGCTAATGTCACTAGAAAAACAATAACAAGTTTTTTAATATATAAAGCTAGTATATGTTCCTTGATATAAAGTATAAACAACATGATGAGAACTGAATTAATTCCGTTTTGGTTATCGCCGCGAAACCATTACTACACGCAGTACATTGCGTTTAAAGTAATCTGATTTAAATTCATATCAATTTTAGAAATTATTTTAAAAGTAGAATAAAAAGAAAAAAATGCAATTTGCTAATTGTTAGATAACTAATTAATAAATAAAAGTCCGCATATTTTATATATAGTTTTATTTAGTAGTAGTGGTCAAAATGACACAAGAAAATGAAAATGTCACTGAAAGTCACCCAACTATTAATTCTCGTGGTGAAACTCCATCCCAATCATATAGGATCACCATGGAGGTTCCATTATTTTTAACAATGCTGTCGGTATCTTTGTCCGGTAAGCAACATAAAAAATGGTTATACACATGACCTAAAATTTTGATCTATAATATTTTCATTTGAATATTATAAAACCACACACAGTTATTTCATTTGCTAATAATACAAATGTGTAACATGTTCAATCTGAATTTTAGTGTAATAATATTTGTTTGAAAATTACAAATATTATTAAATAAACATGTTTTATTTTAAATCCTAAATATCAATCAAAATGGAGATTTCTTTATTTGATTCAATATGATTTATTTACACAAACAATTAACAATTATAAAAAATTGCAGGGGCAGCTATAAGTAATATTATTCTATACAGAACATGTGTGAACTCTTTAAACCATAATGTGGAAGATTGTCAAATGTTTTTATCACCTATTCACAATAATGGAAGTCAGGAATTAGAGAAGGAAGTTCAGAAGTATGCAGCTTTTGTATCAATGGTCAGGACTATTATAGAATCAGTTGCACCAGCTATATTGTCTTTATTTCTTGGAGTGTGGTCTGACACTCATGGAAGGAAACCCTTGGTAGTGTGGCCTTTATTAGGTATGTTTTAAAATTTTAAGTGTTATGATAATTTTCAATTATTATTATATCATTCATTCTTTAGCCAAGCCCTTCCAAAGTTTCAACTTATTTGCATCCTTAGGAGGTGATTTCTAATCTGTAGTATATATAAAAGTAAATATTGCCACTGACTGAGGTATAGATGCATGCTCAGCCGTAACTGCTAGTAGTGTAGAAATGTGAAATTTGGATAGATATTTATTTTCATAATGTGAAAATAAATATGGGATTCCACTATAATCCACTGATATGGGATTTTGAAAAATTTTAACCCTGAAGGGGTGAAATAGGGGTTGTAAGTGTTTATAATTTGAAATTCACTAACAGAAACTTCATTGAACATGTGTTTCATGCTTTATTAAAATTCCAAAACTGAAAATAATTTCATAATCATTCAAGTTCAAGCAGGCGAAGCTGCCCTGGTCCGCTAGTAAACCATAAACACACAACACATGTTCAATGATTAATTTTTAAGAGTTGAAATTTCAATGATTATAAAAATTGGCTCTGCTTTAAAGATTTTTCCATACAAATTTCAACCCCTAATTCACCACTTCATACCTAATGTCACTAGAAAATGTGTATACCTCAGTCAGTGGAAACTCCTTTTTATAGATAGATAGATAAATAAATAATAAAAATAAAATAAAATCAGTTTCAAGCTTTATTCTTTACAAAGCAGGATAGGCAGAGGGTACCCAGTGTTAAGACACTCCGTTCCACACTTTCCGATTTCTAAACGCACAGTATATCCATATGTCCTAATGGCTTTTCAGCGGCAGTCTTTCGAGGTCGATGGCCGTGGTGGTCACTTACTATCAGGCGACCCGTGCGCTCGTTTGCATTTTGCCTTTAAAAAAAATTGTTACAAGTTCTCTTTGATGATAATCATTACTATTAATAAAATTATGCTTTTTAAAATTGTGCTTATTGCAAATTGCAACGTTTGGGTAGTAATAAATTGTAGAAATTTGTGTTAAAATAATGTAACCAATTATATTCTTGTTCCATTCATATTGTTGTATTGTATGTATTATGGCCAATGTGATCATAATATAATTCAATTGATTAGTGCTTGTACAGAATCGAGGGGTTGCGAGTTCATACTCTATGCCGTAAAGAAAAGTAGAGCACTCCGTCCTCTATGTAATGTAATACTATAATATGTTAAACGGAGGAAGTCAATACCGTCCTTATCAGAGCTGGGAAATGAAAATAATTTAAATATAATCGTTGATCTAAGGGGCTAGCGAGCCGAAACCATTGCATTCACATTCGGACACTGTCCCATTCATGTAATAATTAAATTGACAAGAGCAACTGTTGAGTTTCTTGCCGGCTCTTCTCAGCAGAACTGACAATTCAAAAGTGCGTACAATAGTCGACTTGAATAAAGAATATTTTGAATTTGAATTCTTACGCAATAGGCACAATATGTATACACAAGCGAAGATGCTAATAAGAAAACTATTTCCACGTTTATATTTATTGATTATAATTAATTTATATACATATAATTTGTTATTTAAGGAATGTCTATCAGTGGAGCCCTAACCGTAGTTTACAGTTTAATGAACGACTTGGGACCCTGGTGGTACATACTTACGAGCGTGCCTATGTCACTGTTGGGAGGCTTCACGGCCATGTTCACTGGGTCGTTCTGTTACGTTAGCGATTTGTCGTCGACTGAGAGACGATCTCTCAGGTAATTTGAACTCTATTTATAATTCTGTTTAAAGATATACTTAGTATGGCAAATGGTAATTTTATAAAAAATAGTTTTTCAAAATCGATTCTAACCAATTTTGATTTGCTTTTTTTTTTACATAATACAAGTGGTTTTTAATATTTTCAATAGTTATATTAAACTATAATATATATCACTCGAATAAAGTAATACTTATTTCTTAATATTAGGATGACCATAATGGAAGCTTCAGTATCGGCAGGCAGTGTTATTGGGTCAGTGTGCAGTTCTTATGTACTTAATGCTGTCGGACATATTTATTTACTAGTCATATCGACTGTACTCTGTCTAATCGCCTACGTATTTACAAATGTATGCCTGAAGGAATCATTGGTTGGAGCTGTGCGGGTGGGTAATTTTTTTTATATATATATATTTTTATAATACTTTTATATATGTTCAGTAAGGCATAAAGTGCTCCTATTGAAGCTTATTCTTATTAAGCTATAGTAAATTATAGTGAAAAAACAATCTGTTAAACTGTGCAGAGACTCTAACTTTGTTTATAGAAACTATCGACTATCGTCAGTTTTTATTTAGAAAGTCGATTTGTGGATAAAATAACGATTTTTGATATTAAAATAACGCACCATTATGAAACTAGACGAGATGAGCTATACTGGATTGTTAATATAAAAGTTAAGACATAACGCTCGCGAAATGGGGCGAACCTACAACTAACCGATAATCAATATTCCAATATATTTTAACTCCAATTTAACAATTACTTTTTTAAAAACTAACTAACAATTATTATTTTTTTATTTCTAATTTAATTTAATTTTATACAGGGTGGAATAACATCAGTATTAGATTGCAAACTCATAAGAGCAATGTTGGTGGAATGTTTTAAAAAGCGTCCCAACTACGGCAGAGCTCAGATACTGCTGATGACCGTGGCCAACAGTTTATCTATCTTTATAATGTTCGGCCTAATGAGCTTAGAATATCTGTATACGAGACAAAAGTTGAATTGGGGTGTGAAACAGTACACCATGTATTCGGCAACTCATACCACGGTTTCCTTCTTTGGTTCATTCTTCGGGGTTGTGCTGCTCCAGAGGTTGTTCAAAATCAGCGATTTGGCGTTCGCCATGGTTGCGTTCTTGTCTACCAGCGGGGAATATTTGGTGAAGACCTTCGCGACTGCATCGTGGCATATGTATACAGGTATGTTTGTTGTTTAAAGGCTTAGGTTTCAGCTCCATGCTGCATCCCGAATGGAGCAGGGTAAGCAGAGCATAGTATTAGGACTGTTGGTTCCCTACTTTCCGCCAAATTCTGGCGACATTCCTTGTTGAGTGGCGGAAGTTAATACCTCGATTTGCGTCGAAACAAAAAATATTAATTATTTCATTTCTTCGAGTGGGAATCTAACCCACAACCTGTCGTGCTAAAGAATCACACGCTATGACTGGCCTTCGTCTGATTAACTTGATAAATATTTATAAGTACATTTTAAATAAACGTTTAGCCTATCATCTATACAGAAAAGACATGATAAAATTTCAAATATTGCAAGCAATTCATTTTATGTTAACACAATCAACAACCCACTTGCTTATTTTTTATAATTAAAAATAAATAAAAATAATAAAGAGATTCTTTAAACTTTAAATCAACATTTTCATATAATATATTTGGGAACTGTTTTACATTTTATCGTAACATCTGTGAGTCAGACGATAAAAAATACTAATAAATAACAATTTACAACATCTTACGGTATATAATATGAGCAAAATATATGCATACTTATGTATTTATTATTATTAATTGTGTCTATATTCGATAGAATACTATTTCTATTGTAATAATATAATTGTAACCTGTTTTTTAAATGCCATCTATTTTTATACATTTATTTACAGAATAAATATAGATTTGATGTAAGAAGTGGAAAACTATAAATCCGTAAAATTAACTTGAGACTTTATTTATTAATGAACTTAAATTTATATTTATTATTTATAGTTAGTAAGTGGTTCGAAAATTACGCCTAAAATTATCGGTTAATTACAAATAATGTTTGAATACTTTAAATTAAACAAATTATTTATTTTCAGCTGCAAGTGTGTCTCTATTCAGAGGGCTATCGTCGCCTCTAATACGATCGCAGTTAACAAAAATTCTGCCAGCGGAGGATATAGCGAAGGTTTTCGCGTTAATGTGCGCCATTGAGGGCGTCAGTCCCCTTATATCGCCAGCCATATACAATTCCTTGTATGCGTATACCATTTCGTCATTCCCTGGCGCCATATATGTGTTGAGCAGTATCATAACTTATGTTTGTGCTGCATTTTTGGGGTAATCATTTTTTTTTGTTTTTCGTTTGATAATAATTATATAATTAATTATTTTTATAAAGTTTTTTTACTATAGCGTGTGAGATATTAATTTATAGTTATAATGTATCATTTTTCACGTCATCCTCTTTTTCGGCCACGACGCAGCGACACAAGAGTTGTGGGTCAGATCCAGATTCGAGGAAATTAAATATTTATTTATATTTTCATTTTTTCGCTCTGTTAACGAGGCAAAGAGCATCGTTAAGATCCGCCACTCATGACAAACGCATAAAGCCTTCCGAAATCGGTGGAACTAGAGCGAAGACATGAATATTAATATTTAATTTCCTCGATTCGGAATTGAACCCGCAACCTGCCGCGCTTACAATCACTACAAATGGCCTCAACACGTTGCAAATATCGTAACATGTAATCTGCTATACCAATTCTTTTATAGAATGCACCTTGGTGTCACCTGGTGCTTCGTTCCCAAGGTCGTATTTAATTAAAATCCACTTTACCTGTGGATGACGCTACTATTATTTTATAATAACTAAGTAGATATTTTGCGTGGTGATAATTAAACATGAACATCTTTGATTAGGTTTGTTTCTAATTTCACTATTGTAGATCAACGTAAATAAAATTGGAATACGTCGTGAAATACAGAACAGTTAAAGTATAATATTCATTATTACACTTTTATTTTGTATTATAGATTCTCATTTCAAATTTGTATAATTACCTAAATAATAATTTTACTATGGGTTAATTACGCGGCGAATTTCATATAATTTTTATCTTTTGATTACCTTGACTTCTAAGCTAGGATACGTTTGTTTTATTTAGAAACTTTCCATAAATAATTCTGAATTCTAATCTCAGAAACGGCTTAATTTATTTAAAAACAGTTTGCGCTATTGTATTATGGTAAGCTCCCCTAACTTTTAGCGTTTGCTTTATTTCAATCGGTTTAAAAATAAAAAAAAGTTTTGTTGAGTCATGTGGCATGGAGAGAGTTAAAATAAAATATTGTCAGCAGTTAATTATGGTTATTTGATACAATCGAAAGGAGGTCGACGACTTTACATAAAGGCTTGCGTGCGATGTGGCAATGCGTTTATAATCTATATGTTGTGATAAACTGCTATATGCCTGTTTCAATCCGCACCAATTGCAATCTAAATATTTATATTGTGAATAATATTATCTTCATTTTATATCATTGTTTGCATAAGTGAACAAGTGTGATTGTACTTGACACGCATAATTATGTATGCATTATTTTTTTTTCACAATTAGTCATTATGAAATCAATACGAGAATTTTGTGTATCTACAAAATACAAAATTCTCAAGTTAGTTCAATTCAAGTAAGAACTTGGGTACATAATATGTTGATATGTTATAGAATCCTTCACTCAGGTGAACTAGTTAATTTTTTTCACAGTTAGGATAGCATGCAATTCCCACATAGAGCAGGGTAAAAAGAACTTAGCTTTGCCACATTACTAGAGGAAGGAAGAACGGGGAAGTCGTGCCATTCCGGAATCGAACCCACAACCGTAGCGTTCACAGTGCCACGATGGCATCATTTGTCGGTTTTTTTTTTATAAAAATAAACCCTTTTCCAAAGGTTGTCTGTCTGGCAGAGATTGCTTAAAGCCATAAGACCGCCTTTACATTCGTATTTTTCTTTTTTTTTTATTTATGTTGTTTATCTTTTATATATTCCTTTATTTTAGGTGAGTGTGTGTGTTTAATAAAGTATATTCCTTTTCTAGAAATTTTAATTTTTTTATTATGTATTTCTTTATTGACAAAATTTATGAATTGTTTTTGTTAGTTAAGTAAAATAATTTTCCTTATATTAACATGCTCTCATTTTTTTTCAGGATTGTGCAATTTTTGAGATGGAAGGCAGCATCTACCGTAGTACCTTTTAATACTCTGACAAACGAGACTTAGATTATGTATTATTTTCTTTTTAACCTAATGATATAGTGCATATCGAATAAGGAAATGAAAGATGTGTCTATGATAATTGTAAGACATATTTTTAACAAAACAAACCGAAAGGTAAATAGAAATATAACGTTAAGAATATATAGCGCGGTTATGTGATTTTCTCTTATAATTGTAATTTTAATAAGGTGTATAAGTTGCATTCTTTTTGTTATAGTCCTTTTGAATCTGAAACAGGAAGATGTAACGGACTCTAAGAAACTTTAATCTCATATTATTATGCTAGAGATATGTATAAGTTTGATACTTATCCATATTTCTAATATATATATATTGTAATATAATATTCACAATATTTCACAAGGATTTTTTAATAAATCTTTACAATAAAGTTGAGGTTAGATTTCACAGATTTTTTTCCTGCGGTAAAAATTCAAAATGGCGGCATAAAGTGACATAAGACATCTAAAATTCTAAACAAAGAAATGTCAAACGAAGGCAGGTCTGTTTTGTATTTTTGTATTAGAGTATAAAAAGACAGACAAGAGAAATAAATGTATGTATGTGTTTTTTAAGTTCAGTTTCAGAGTTATATATGATAGTAAATTTGTCTCAAGTCGACTAAATGATTTAATATATAATATTTTGTTAGAAACTAGGAATAAATATGTTTTAGTGGAACACTAATGTTAGTCATTACATTAATAGTTTTATGAACTAATCCTTTTTGGATTTTAGATAAATAAGCTCAAACATATAAATACAAGAAAACACAGATTTAATTATAATTTAATTATTTGCAATATTTGACTAATAGGTAGGTAAATTGACTGCAGCAAGTATAAAAATGTTTTACAACTTTATCCATTAAGTTTGACCTAAACAAGTTCAGTTATCGACCTTGTGATAAAAATGTTAATTAGCTTTATGCAGCTGTTTCTTGATTTCATTTAGGTATGAAGGGGAAGTTTAGAAGGTATTGTCGATATAAATTTTGTAACTTTTTAAATATGTTATTTGAATCATTAAATGATTTGAATAACCATGTGATAGTAACATCTTGCCGTTTTATAGTATAAATAGTCTCTAGCGACTCTAACAAAACTGATTTTAATAGTTGATTTCAAGTAAGTAGATATAATTAAAATTTATATACAAAATAGTTATGAGTAATATTTTTATTGGTATTTTTACACTTTAACCTGTGATATGTTCTAAATTATATATTTAAATTTGTAGAGTTATTACTGAAATTCTCTTAGGAACTACCATATTTTTTTAACATACAACAGGAAAATCAATTACAATTAAAGGACATAACTTAACCAATGATTTTGTTTCTTTAATTAAGTTATTTTTAATATTATTCAAAGATTATTATTTAAAAGTATTATATATACTGCAATAAAATTAATGTTTGAATCATGCTTTTTGCTTTGTTTTTTTAGTAAGTTTTCCTTTTATCATGTTTTACACTAATATATTTTAGTCTTAATCTGATTAAATGACCTATCACAAATATGTTGAAGACCTTGAAATATTTTTAGCTGTTACAAATAAAAATGAGAATATAAACATTTTAAATAAACTAATGTGGTTTTATTAAACTCACCAAAATACTTAAGAATAGGCCCTAGGGAATGTAAATAAAGTCTATTATTAAAGAATTTCGAATTGTATGATAAATTATGCATCATACAATTCATTCAGCACATACCACAATTAATTCCTTTGTCTTTGTGTTACAAGTAACTCTGACTTGAAGCAATTGCCTTGAGCAAATATAAGTACCAATACAATAAAAAATGTTACATAATATCCTATATTGAAGGAAAAGTTAGAATAAAGTGAACTGTCAGTATTTACTATTTTACATTAATGTTTCATAGCGTCAAATCGCCTTTGCTTGCTCGTTACTGAGTCATGATGATAAATATTTGATAATACTACTCTACGATAACAAAAAAAAAACATCAGTATTAAATGGTTTTAGAAGGGTAAAGCTATCATTGTGAATTAATCATAATATAAAGTAAGTATTGACTTTTTTAAAAAATAATAAATAATCTTAGTTTACCTTGACAAGTTTCCTTACAAATAAGTATGTTACGGTAAAAATATTAATTTGATTGTTTCAATTTTCAAGGTTTTTTTTAAATCCGCAGAGACAATGCCGTACACTGAACTGCCTTTGCCAAAGAGGTCGATTGCAACCACAATTGAACTGCCACTATTTATTAATATGTTTGCAGTATCTTTGACGAGTAAGTGAAATTTTAAAAATTATCCTATAATACGTCAGTTGCCTACAACTTGGATTTATTTAATTTATTCAAAACTTTATATTTTAGGTCCCTCTATAAGTAACATTCTATTATATCGTACGTGTGTACACGCTTTAAATTATACGGAAAGTCAATGCAAACCATATCTTTCACCTATTAAAAGTAATGAGACGGCCGACATAGAAGGAGAGGTACAAAAATATTCGACGTATGTATCAACTGCTAAAATAGTATTGGAATATGTATTTCCGGCTTTTCTATCACTATTCTTAGGTGTATGGTCAGATACTTACGGAAGACGGCGCTTAATAGTATGGCCGCTATTGGGTAAGTGTGAACACTTAGTTTTTGCTTATAATTTCGCGAAAAAAAAACTTCTTTTGTTTTACTACATTATTACTTCTAGTACGGTATCAAATTTTCTTTTATCTCATAAACATTAGTAATTATATTTTGCAGATAACAAAATTTAAAAAATAATGTTAATTGTATAATAAAATATATAATGTTAATTTATGTATAGGTATGTCACTATCAGGATTCTTGATAGTGATATTCGGGATGATGGATTCCTTAGGGCCGTGGTGGTATATATTGACAGCGGTGCCGTTTTCGATCACCGGTGGTTATGTAGTTCTGTTTACTGGTGCGTATTGCTTTGTGAGTGACACCAGTTCAGCTGAAAATACCTCACTCCGGTAAGTTATATTAAAACTCTTCGAAAAAAAGATATATATATATATATATATATATATTTAAGATAAAATTATATTATAGAAAATTTGGCTAGTACTTATTCAGCCTAATATTATTATTTATACAATTTTAAAATTTGTATTAAAAAATATAATGCGCCGAGAATGCTTTGCCAAGAAATGTTACGACGTCATTACAACCCGCGGTCACTTGCGGTCACCAAAGATTTGGAATGCTTTTTTCTCGTTTTCGAGTTATTTTGGATCTCAAACATAACTTCTTTGCCTTTTTGTAAAATGATAATGCCTATCTGGCACGGTTGAACACAAATGAAATAAGGAAAATAAAAAAAGAAATGTTTTTTTTTTAAGAATGACAATGGTTGATGCGACTACGTCTTTGGGAATGGTGGCTGGTGGTTTACTCAGTACTTATCTAATATTAAATATTGGAAATACATATTTACTTTTATTGACCGCTGCATTAAATGTAATGGCTTACGCTTTTACGAATATATGGATCATGGAGTCCTTAACTGGTGCATTACAGGTAATATTATGAGTATGAATTAACGTAAAAATCTGAATAGATTGTCCGGTTCAATAAATATTTTCTTTTCTTTGCTCTGGCATTCTGGCAAAGCGCAGCGTTGAATTACCCATGAGTGGCAGCGCAATGCAGAATTCAGTGGAAACTGGGAAACGGACGTTAAGTTTTCTGCATCATCCAACCTATCCTGGTATGTGCGGGATACAGCGTGAAGCTAAAACAAAATCTAGAGCGGTATTTACATTACTGATTAAAATAAGCTTACAACCTTTCCTTCCTTTAAATTACAAACTTTTATTATATGCTTATAAATTTATTGTATTTTTTTTCTTTAATTACAATATTAAGCATAATAGTGTTTGAAATTTTAAAATTTCGTTTATCATTTTATAGGGTGGAGTATCACGAGTGTTCGACTTTTTACTTGTGAAAGAGATGTTCAGCGAATGTTTCAAAGAGCGTCCAAACAATGGGAGAGCACAGATAATACTTTTGGCGTTGGTCAGGATACTTCTGGTGATGATATTATTTGGTACAATGAATTTAGATTATTTGTTCACCAGACAACAACTACACTGGTCCCTAAGACAGTATACGACGTACTCGTCAGCCGGCACTGCGGTCATGTTTTTTGGTGGATTCTTCGGTGTGATAGTTCTACAGAAGGTTTTCAAGATGGGCGATATCGTATTTAGTATACTATGTTTAGCCTCTGCGGCCGCGGAATGCTTGATAAAGGTGTTTGCAACCGAAACGTGGCAAATGTACCTGGGTGAGTTCACTTACAAGATACAGTACGGTCGACAAGTCGTGGCCTCTACTGAATTTTAAATGCACATTGTTCATTTAATAAGGAAATATTCTAAAGTAAGAAATATCCTAAAATGTAATCTGCAGCTGTCTTCAGCTAAGTTTCGGGTGGCCACGACTTGTTGGTCGTGCTGTATCCTTTATTATTTTGTATTTAAAAAGGTAAATTATGTGTATATGTTAATGTTATTTTATGTTATATATTCGCTTGGACGGTGCGGTGACCCGACTAACCGGTCTGAAATATTTTGTGAGTCACTTAATAGCATCGAAAGCGTTGCCACCAAAAAAACTGCATTCAAATCGGTTTACTAATTCACGAGTACTAAGACAGGAGCTACAGTGCTACAAACACACTGACACGTCAAACTTATAATAACTACATTTTGTATCGTCACGCTGTGTCCCGCAAACAGTAGTGTAGGCACAGGGAACCTAGTGTTAAGACACTACGTCCTTTAAGACACTCCCAGTGTTAAGACATTGCGTGTTGAGTGGCTGAACTCAATGGCACGTCTTGCTGTAATACTAGAGCGAGAAAAAAATGAAAAGACTGACGCGTTTACTATCACACTTTATTCCCCTGCGCCACATCTGGCCTAAATAAATTTAATAATATTATTATCAATATTTTGTTCTCCTTTTAGGTTCAATAATATCGATGTTCAAAGGGCTGCCTGGAGCCCTAATAAGGTCTTTTGTCAGCAAAACGCTACCAACGGAAGACATAGCCAAAGTGTTCTTCCTTCTCTGTGCGGTCGAAAGTTCTGGACCACTCGTGGCGCCTATATTATTTAACTCGTTATATAGTGTTACTTTGGACGTTTTCTGCGGTGCTATATATGTTTTAAGCGCAGTTATGTTGATAGCGTCCTCAGTTATGTTGGGGTAAGTGTAATATAATTTGTTTTGCAGCTTCCCGCTGTATCCCGCACACAGCGGGGTAGGCAGAGGGAACCTTGTATTATATCAGTCCTTTACACCTTTCGCCGCTTTGGTGCATAAGCTAAGAAATTAAATTCTTTAAGAAATTTTCATTTATTCTCCTGAGTGGGGATCGAACTCACATCTATCGCGTTAGTCTCACGGACGGTCTCATATAATTGAGAAAAAATTTTTTGGTGTCTTGAAAGTAA
Source organism: Heliconius aoede (assembly GCA_037355905.1). Lineage (NCBI taxonomy): Eukaryota > Metazoa > Arthropoda > Insecta > Lepidoptera > Nymphalidae > Heliconius > Heliconius aoede. The sequence goes on along the minus strand of JBAIZZ010000238.1, from coordinate 188,493 downwards.
ACATATTGTCATCGAATGTATCTTTTATTACATTTTATTCCTTGCTTTAACGTAACGTAATCTATAAGTTCTCCTGAACTGTAAGACAAAAAGGAGCGTTCCAGAACTAGTTTCTATGTCAGATATCTAATTCACTACAAAATTAAATAATTCTATATTTCTGTTACAATAGAAATTAATAATAATTAAAAAATAAATACTCAATTAGTTAAGTAATATAGTATTTATCAAAGTATTTTTTTTATATAAAAAATTGCTAACGTCATCACTTTCAAAGAAAGTTTAAAAACTTTGTAATTTTCATTTGTGTCTCATGATTAAGTTTTGATAGTATTATGAGATATTAAGAGATAAAGATTATATAACAGTTATGGTAAATTCGCTGTAAATTCAAATGAATCAATAAACTTAGTTTAGCTTAATTTTAATGCTAACTGTACCTCATGATATAATAACTACAATTAGGTGTACCTATATTTTTCCTTTTTGTTTCCTCAAGTTTACAAGGACGTTTCCCCTTTTTTATTTATCGTATTTTTTTGAAATGAGTTTTTAGACTGATCTGGTGGTTATCGACTATCAAGAAACTAACTCGGGGTTGAATATACATTATTCACAATTAATACGATCTTGAATTAAAGTTGAGTTGAGAAGCTAGACTGAAAAAGTTACAAAAAACCCAAACTAAAATTACTATAATAATTTGTATATTAACATATTTTCTTATTAAATAAATTAATTATTATTTCAGTTTCGTGCAGTATTATTCGCGAGGTCGATCATCACAGAACTATTTAGCTTTGGACAATTCAATCGGTATGTGCTGTTTCAGTTTAAGTAATTTTATAAAACGCGACGTATACGCATATATAAAAATATTTAAAATTATTTTTCTTTTCCATTTCAGATACATAACTATATTCTACATTTTCATCTTGATAAGTTTTCTTCTTTTACTTCGAGATATTTTTATCTATGGACCTTAAATAGAATTTTTTACCAATATACAAAATGTATACAAATTGGTAACTTATATTTATGTGTTATGTTAAAAATGTTAATATTACAAATGGTATTATCTCATAAGATTGTTTATAATAAGTGTGCGTTTCTTTAGTTTTTTTTAAAATTATTATAATATCAATTTAGTTGTTAAGTGCCGTTATTCTAGTGTCTGTGATGTTTCAAACACAGCTGTGATATTTACACTTATTTAAACTGATAAGATATAGAACAATGACAAATTGTATTTGTGATATAAACTTTTATAAACATTTACTATAATTTTTTTAAACTTCTGACAATTTTTACATATAAATATTATAATTATATTTGTGGTTCGAAAATTTGTACGCGCTGTAATGAGAACAATGAACCTGGAATTAAAACTGGTTTGGGATTGTGACTTTAAACATCTTATAACAGACCTATAAAACCTCATTTTTACTATACTGTTACAACCACCTAATGTAAAACGAAATTTGAAATTTTATTTCGAAGGTTATAAGTATAAAAAATAAATAAATAAAAACTGAATGAGTATTTTACTTATTACAAAGAAGCAAATTTTTATTCAACTTCTTTTTTGTTAACTTTTTTACTAGTTTTAAGACTTCCTCTTGACCATATCTTAACTTTAAAATATTGTGAAGTGCGCTGTTTGAGACAAAGTTGACTATTTGGAAAAATAAAAAAGAAAATCCACCATATAATCACAGAACAAGCTTATTTAGTTCAGCTCACCCATACATATCATAACACGATTGAGTTAAACTTTTAGATATTTTTAAAAATATAACACAAGTACTTTGATATAAACGTTAAAATTGATAATATTATAAAATAAAAAATACCACATTTCAAAGAAATGGTTTATTTATTCATAAAGTAAACGAAACAAGCATCTTACAAACTAAAATATGTCTTAAGTCATTATGTAATACATAGTTACACGTTTGTACTTTTTGCATCCTTGTGCAGGATGTATTATTATAAAGAGGTTAAGTATCTTCTCTCTCGTTAATTATATCTCCATTGTAGTACCCTGTTAATAGTTAGTGATAGTCGGGTTACATTTGTTAGCTTACGCTCTCTGCCACAGAAATAATTCAAAACTACACTACTTATAATAATCATCACAGTTTTTATAATATAATATGCTTTCGTTTATTTGTACATTTACATATAGAAAATGAAAATACCTCAACTAACGGTTTGATGCGATGCAATGTTTTAGATTGAATGACGTGAGATTCTCTATCTAATAATACACAAAATTAACATTAAACGAGTCAATCGCAAATTAAAAAAAAATGTCAACAAAACGATATTACCATACTTCAATTTATGTGTAACTATGTTAAAATTTAAACTGAGCAACTTCACAGATTAGCATATAAACATGCAAATCAAAAACATATCCTTCAATTTGACGCAACAATATATAAAGAAAATATTAATATAAAAAAAGGAAAACTTAAATCAACTCTTAAAAATAAAACAAATTTCTTCAACGAGTAAAAGTAGCAATATAAGTACATTACACTAACACTTGTTTGAATCAATGACATTGTGCAACAGAAAGTATATTTAGAGTTTTCAATGGAAATTCAAACTTACTGTAAACTGTTATTACTATCAATACCTACTTTTCACAGAGATACAGTCTTCTAGAAGGTTTATTAAAAGGACACACATTCTTAACTTGCAACACTGTTTGTTCAAATTTCAATAAATTGAGATATCTCCACATGTAATTTCTATATAAAAACATATAAAATACAAGAGTATAATAATCATATATTCATTGATTTGATCAGATGACGGTCTCATGACACAACGACACGAGTATTTGATATAAGTAAAAATAAAGATAGTATCAAAAAAATATTTTTGTAAATTATAATTAAGTAATATGATATTACATTTCTAAATATGTTAGACAAGTTCAAAAGAAAAGAAACAGTATTGTAAAGTTAACAATGCAAGCAAAATATTTCTTCCAGACATGGTTGATTTGATGTTAAGAGCACCTAATACAAAAGAAAGCATGCTGGGTTGAAGCTACAAAAAATATATGAAATGAATGAATCTTATTCGCACTATTAATAATCAAAAAAAGTACGTACTAATAAGAAAAAAGGAATTTTTTTTCAATATGCAAATTAACATAAAATAGTTACATTTTTAATTTTAAATCACAATTGTATTGTCACTTTCCACAGTCTATCTCTGTGGGCACATAGTACTCGTATATCAAGAAGTCCATTACAGTTACCATTCCTCGTCTGGCTCCTGGCCTTGATTATTTGGTGCAGACACATTATTAAAATTCTGTAATAAATAAATATATACGTTATTCATAAAATAACAACATATTATAAATTGAATTTATCTGCCTTTTTTATATTTTTTTGTGTGAACCTAGCGGGATTTGAACCTGCCTGCGCCTTTTGGAAAACGTCCAAGCACTCTGACCAACTAAGCCATATATTCTCATTGGACTACTTTTTGGATTATTAGATAGTGGCATAATACAATGTCACATTTTGTCTTACCAGAACTAGAATATTCCATGGCCCCGAGTGGAGATTGAAACATTGATATTGATTGACTAATGATTAATGTATGTTTCTTAGTTATTTAATTTTCTAATTGCTGACAACTTGCATATTAAAAATGGTAAGACTGTTACCTTTATCATAAACGTAAATATGTAAATTTTGGCTGTATTAGATAATAAGTGTCTTGTCTAAAGAAATGAAATATGCTTTATATTCCACCAGCCTCGGAGTAAATGAACAGAATACGTCAAGCAATGCTTATGAGCCCAAACTCCATGGTTTTATTAATAAGACCCTGCAAGGGTTTGTCACCTATGTTCAGATTGAATTATTATATCAACTTGATGGAACAATACAAATGTATTGTTTAAGAATTATAATTAAGTTTTATTACCACAGCTTGACTCAAAAAAACTGTGTAAATATTATGACATACCTCATTTATTATTGTCCTCTACGATAGCAGCGAAAACAAGTAAGAAAAATATATTTATAAGCATTTATGTATCAAAATATTTCTTTCAAATTTTATTCTTCATAAATGAAATAATTTTCTTACAAAATAGATAATCTTACTAACTTGCTAAAAACACAGATACACTGGCTCATTTTTCTAACATTAGCAGATTGAGTAAGTTTAAAACATTTTTTTGGTGCGTCAAATTTGTGAATAGAGATTATATCCCAAACTTTACGTTGAATTATATTATATCTAAATTAGCAAATTGTCAACAAACTTTTTGGTTTATAATTTTAGAGGTAAAATTGTCTAAATACATAAACAAGACACTAACCCTAATATCACTGCCGCCATACTTATCACCCTTGTACGTAGCAGTGCCGCCTCCGGTCATGAACGTCGGCACCGGCTGGTCAGCTTGCCGGAGGATTTTTGCCAGATCAGCTACTAACGCTATGTCCTGGTTGTTTAAATTAATTATTTTATGACTTTCCTCCTTAATAACTATAACTTTTCTAAAACTAATCTAAAAATTAAACCAGCTTCACGCTGTATCCCACACACAGCAGGGTAGGTAGAGGAAATCTAGTGTTAAAGACACTCCGTTTCGCACTTTCCGCCGAATTTTTCTAGACATTAAATATCGAGTAGCGGAACTCAACTACGAGGTTTTGTTTGTGTTAATAAATAATAAGTAATAGTAATAATAAGTGGGAATCAAACTCACAACCGCCGTGTTACAGTCACACCCTTGTGCCCCTGCGCCATGACAGGCCTCGAGAAGAAGTTATTAATAGAATATTTTTTGTCAATTAATATTACCTGATCCGCATCATAGAAGGACACAGCTTTGCCCCGATTCCCGACGCGGCCAGTACGCCCGATGCGGTGCACGTACTCGTCTATACTCTTCGGCAAATCGTAGTTAACTACTATGTCCACGTTTTTAATATCTAAACAAAGATATATCGATATAGTAATTTGGTAGTTTTATATGTACAAATTTTAAATGTAAATATTTTTTATTAGTCAGTAATAATCAATTTGAAACACTCAACTGCCAGCTATGTAATATTTGCTTTATCATTCTGTTTAGAGTACTTTTTCCTTATTCCCAAAGGATTTTCAGAAAATCTAAATATTGAAATCTTTTGTACGTAGCCCCAAAACCTCTATTTGCTTTACTCTAAAAAAAACTATTTTTTCGTGTATTACTATAACTTCTAATACAATAATAAGGGAACAATACCTAATCCACGAGCAGCCACCGCAGTAGCCACCAATATAATGTGCCTGCCACTCTTGAAGTTCTCCAGTGCCTCTTCTCTCTCTCTCTGCATGCGGTCTCCGTGTATGGACGAAGTTAGCGTTTGGTTTTCGGAGAGAAGTGCCGCTATGAAGTCCGCGTTGCGTTTCGTTTCCACGAATACTAGGATACGTTTGCCGTCTAATAAATAATAATAAATATTGTATTACAATTTTTTTCAGTTTCATTATTTATCTCACATACATATATCTCACATATAACAAGGTTTTCCAAGGCCGCGTTTTGTATTACTAGAGTGAGTAATGAAAATAATATAATTTAGGCAAACACTACCTCATTGTATATTTGATAAGAAGAAAACATGTTAATTCCCATGACGTTAAATAAGTTTAAGTTAAAATGTCTAAAAAAAGTACTAAGAAAATACAGAGAACCCTAGTATCAATACTTTCCATTTTCTACTTTACCTCAGAAAAAAAGAACCTTGACTTGAGTAGTGAAAATTTACACTACACACTATAAAAATATAATAATATTGATTACGCTAGTATATGCTAAAAAAAATCATTAATAAAATCATTTACCGTTCTCTGCAATAAGCTCATTAAGCTTATGTTTTTTTTCATATTTAGTCACTTCGTGGAATATCTGTTCTACGTCAGTACTAGCACCGCCGATGACTCCCACGGCGACGAATAAATAGTTGTTGAGAAAACGACTTGCTAGATGCTGGATGTCTTCAGGGAACGTTGCCGAGAACATTAGGGTTTGACGGTCTGCCTGTAATTTTATTATTTCATCGTTAGAAATAACTTGTTATCAAAATTATGAAATATATATATGGTTACCAAAGAAATCTTTGCTTAAGAGAGAACAGTGTGAATCATTTGTCATGTCCATAATTATAGTCATAGAAAAATTTTACACCCTTAATTTATTTAGAAATGTTTAAATACTTTCACATAGAGAGTTGAGATCCCCACCTCCCTCTTGTTGTCCAATCAATCGAGTTATAACTTTTATTTTGTTCTTGTGCAAAAAAAAGCTAAAATTACTGTAACTTTTAATAAAAAAATACATTCATAACATTTTATGAACGATATTCACGAATTTGTGGATATTTACAGTCTATATCAATTCGAATCTTCAAAGTAAAAATAAAAATTACACATTATTTATACTTGCTGCTTAGTTAATCTCTTTAATTGTGTAATTAAATTAATAATAACAAATATAACTAATAATAATAATATAATATAATACTAATATAATAATATAACTGATAACAACAAGATTATACTCACAAGAGGCACCATAGTGGGGTGTTCCATCATTTTCTCAACACTAGACATAAACCCCATATCTAACATGCGGTCAGCCTCGTCTAAAACAACAAAACGAATACTCTCGAAGGACACGCGACTACGCTCCACGAAATCGAAGAGGCGCCCTGGAGTCGCTACTAGTATGTGACAGCCTCTCTGTATAACAGATAAGATAAATCATTACAATATAACAATAAATGTTGAAGCCGGTCATGGCACAGAGGCACAATTTCATGTCTCATGTTCCCCACTTTCTGCCGAATTCTGGAGGCATCGCATGTTGAGTGGTGGAGCTCAACGCCGCAAATTTTTCATTTCAAAACAATTAAATGGGCTTGAGACCACAAATATTGTGTTTACAGTTAAATGCTGTCCCACTGTGCCACAATGACAAAATCATATTAAATAAAATAAAATAAAAATATTTTCATGGTAGATTTTTTTTGTGTAAATAGGATAAGCAACCTTTTTGTTTATCATCTCTTACAAATTTATTATCAAAGTAATCATAATATTTTCACGCTGACTTTATCTCAAGACCAAAGAAGATAAAATTGGTAAAAAATTATACAGTTAGTATTACTATTAAATAAAAATCAATCAACTTAAATGTATTTTCATTTAATTTGGCCAATTAAAAACTTACAGAGATATGATCTCCTTGATGACGAACCGCAGTACCACCGTATGCGACTGCAATCTTAATTACTAAGCCATAAGCGAACTTCCGTGCCTCATTGAAAATTTGTAGAGTTAATTCTCGTGTAGGTGCCACTATAATAACCTGTAAATAAATCATTATTAGATACAAACTATATATCTTCAGCTCTTCATTTTTCGCCCGATATTGCGGGTTTAAAGGTGGAACTCAACACCGCACCTCATTGCAACATTATGATGATTGTATATATATATATATATATATATATATATATAAAATACATATTAAACAAAAATACCTGAGGTTGTGCGCATCCATTAGACCCAATCACCAGCTCTCGAGAATCTTCTAAAAGTGTATTGATAATAGGAAGAAGGAATGCTGCCTGTAATACCGCAAAAAAAACCGTGATGTATAAAATATAGTAATAAAAATTCTAAAATATTTTGTTTGTTGGAAACACACCATAAAATGTACAATCCTTTTAGTGTTGTTATATAAAATTAATATATATTTACCGTTTTTCCAGATCCAGTCTGGGCGCATCCCATCAAGTCCCTGCCACCCATTATAATTGGTATAGCGTGTTTTTGTATGGGCGTGGGTTTTTTGTAGCCAGACTTGAGTATGTTGTCCAAGACACATTTACGTAGATTGGCAGATTCAAAGCTGTCGATGGCGTTAGGTGGATTTTCTCCAGTAACCTATAATGGAAATATTTAAAAAAAATTACTATTAAAAACATAATGTAGTAGTATTTGAAACTTTGTTATTTACGACAGAAGAGAGAGAAGTGATGAGATATTTTCACAAAAAATCAATAATACAAATATAATAACAATATAGACACAAACCTTCACAGCAATGCAATCGAATTTATCAAAATTGATTCCAGAACTGATGGTGGAACTAAATATCTCCTGTTCATTGGTGGAAGGTTCAGGAGGTACGTATGTTACGGGGGCTTTTTTATCTTCAGCACCATTGGCTACTTCGGAATTATCGCCCGAGGGTCTAGAGCCTCCTCGGCCTCCGCGACCTCTGCCTCTGCCGCGACCGCGGTCACCTCGTTCTGGCCGATCTCCTCTGTCACCTCTATCCCACTCGTAGTTGTTATCACCTATGGTTAGGAACGAATAATTTTATATAGTTTAAAAATGGAAAATCTTTAAAGATAACAAACCTTTAAAGTATTTTCTGATACGCTTATCTAATGTCCATTCTTTTGTATGCTGTACTGTATATTAACTTTTATTGAATTAGCTGAAATTTTGAATGTTATTAAAATACGTAAGTAATCCAATTAAGTAGAAGAGAAGAATCAATATTGTTGTATTTTGTATGTATGTTTGTATTGTTTTCACACAAAATCTACTGGACTGATTTCAATTTTTGAACTTTCACCGTAAGAAAGTTGTATGAAAGCTTAAATGTTAATAATTCATAATTCTGTCCTAATGTCGGAAAATACCCGTAAAAATGCATTTTAAATAATTTAAATCGGACATATATATATATATATATATATATATATAAAATGTGCGGTTTCAGTGGCCTCAAGTACCATAGCGGGTTACTATGAGAGAAACCCACAACAATAGATTATATATATATTTTGTTTGTTTGAATTGAATAGTTGTTTATTGGGTGGAATTCTTACACAATTAGACGATTAACGTGTAAAAATAAATCCTTATATCGTAATTTTCTGCAAGCATATATTATTTGTTAAAGCAAGAACGTAATTCAGTGTACTTATAAAACAATTCACAAGTTTAAGCGGCGAAGCCGCGACCTGGTTGCTAGTAATAAATATAGGAAATAAGTAGTATTTGTTAAATGGTAGAATTTAACAAAATTGTTTATTTTAAAAAGGTTATTGTATAAACATGATACCCATGCTTGTGAATGATTAAGCGCTTAGTTACAAAAAAATAAGTGGGTCATTGTAAAAAAACCTCATTGTTATTTCAAGCAAAGTATATACATTGCTATATATATGTAGCCACGAGAAGCACTTGAGACAGCTGACTGAACGTTTCGATTTGACAATGCACACTGTGTGAGATAGAGTAAAGAAAGGGACCCATTACTACATTACTTTTATATTCACCTATAACACGAAATACATATATTTAAAATAATCTACTTATCTATCTCTATCTAGTCTTGATATAAAAAAAAGGGTTTAAATATTTTTCCTTACATTACAAAGAACATGGAACATTTTGAACAAATGAAAATATAGGTTTTAAGGTCGCACACTCGTCCTTGTGGCGTGCCTCACCTCGCACATGTTTTAAGATGTAAAAAATTTCGGTCAATGTAATTTTTATATTTGATTTCACCTTATATTACATCCTTTATCTCCTCTCCATACTTTCTGTAAGACAGAGCAGGACAGAGGTTTGGATTGGCTACAGTGAAAATGAACTCCAGCAATGCTGAACACAGTAGCCTACACATACAGTGCCTACACATACATTTTTAAAAAATCACATAAGATTTTTTAAAGTATTACAGTATGCATTATATATAATTTTTTTTAAACAAATAAAATAATATTTAAGTTATCAGTTAATCCAAAACGCTTCAAACAATTGTGGCAATGTTCAGAACAGCATCTGATTATAAATACATTGATTGTGGATCAACTTCTCTCTCAAAGACAAATATATCACATTCATTTCTACACAATGCTAAGGAGCCCTGGTCCTCAACATGCAAAGAATTTGATACAAAAATCGTAACACTAGACTCTGCATACTCCACTATAGGCATGATAAGGCAAGAAACTATGATAATAATTGTATAAAACTATACAAAAAATATATACAAAAATTGTATAAACATTTTACTAACTATTCTCTTTATCTCCTCTGTCTCTCCCGCCTCCTCTGCCTCCGCCACCACCTCTGCCGCGGCTCCCTATGCCACCACGTCCACGATGCTCACCAAAGCCATAGCTGCCAACTTTATTACAGTCTGGAAAAACAAATCAGCTTCACTTGGAAGAGCTCAATACCACATTTTGTCTTATCAGTGGGAAAATACAAATTATTAATGTTTCAAGATAAATAATTTTAGTGTCAAATTAACTTGTGGAGGACTATGGTTGGTCAGTAATCAACTGAAATACTTTCTTCTTTTTTAAAAGAAACTTAAATAGACCTAACAATTATATTATTTCACCATTCATATATCATACATTTTTACATTAATTACATTTTTTTCAATATTACTCACTATAGAAATATAGCATTATGCTATAAAAATATTATTTCAATATAAACAAATACCTACCATTAATTTCTTCTATAAATGTACGAAATCCTCTACCCATTGATAAACTATGACCTTCATCTATATTGTCATTAGCATAGTTGGTATTTGGTGCAAACTGAAACAATTATATAGATTTATATAGTACTATTTTATGATTAATGATAGTAAAACAATTGGCAAACCATAATGCAATTGCTTCAATATCACTTAAAATTGAGAAAACCAGGAAAAATTATTTGTGTATATTAAAAAAAAATGGTGTTAAATAAATAGTTTTTGTTTTAGATTATTATGGAGTTACCTATTATGAATAAAACATATTTTGCAAAATATTAATTGCAGCCACTTGGTTATATTAAACACTTAAAGACATAGGCCCTCAATATAATAAGAGAAGGTAATGATAGAGTATTTATATGAAACACACATATAAAATGTAAAAAAAGGTATCATGATGTCAAAAACTTACAGGTATAGAATCATGATTTTCATCCCAGTCATCTTCCATCTAAAAAAAAATATTTATATATATAATAACTACCACCGTGAAATTAATGAAGTTTGTGAACTTGGAAAATGGTAAATGGAAGATTTACTTGAATCGTTAAATTATATTGTTATTACTCTAAATTTTATGCTAGCTTAATATATTTTATATGCAATATAAATACATTTCAGTTGACGGGTAACAATAGCTATGAAATATAATAAATAAAGTCAAAACAATAGTAAAGAACAATTGAAATAAAAAGTGATTATTATTATAAATATATAGCGGAACCGGCATCCTATTACTTGCACGTGCATTTCAAAATTGATATTAATTTAAAATGTATAGTAAAGATTATTAAATTTGCATAATCTTACCGTTTCAATTGGAAAAGAAAAGTCTAAAAGCTATTTATATTTTTTGTTTGAATACATAAAAATGTAATAACGATGGACAAAGACGTGCCTACACAAATGGCGGCGAATGATGAAAATTGAGCATTGACGCAAGGGTTGTCACTAGCGATATATATTGTCGAGACGAGTGTTGTCTGATGTTTATAATATTTGTAAATTTCGAATTATTTTTTATAACTTAATAAAATAATTAAACGAACACATTTGAAATTGTACATTATTGATGCAAAGTTTTATTATCATGTAAATTTTTGATTCAAACGTTACTAAGTATACTTTATTTTATAAAAAATGCATAGATGTAATCTTCCGCTAATTAATTTATATCTGTACTTCTAATTAATTTTTTATTAAGTATAATACAAAAAAAAATATTGTACGTAGAAAGCTAAATTTAGTATAAAGGCTCCTTAAGAGTTGTTGAGGAACATTAATAGATAATTTTCTGAAATTTAATTATTTTCCCGCTATGCTTTCCCGTCGGAACTGACGACTTGGCACTTCAAGTAGATATCGAATCCCAACCACTGACTGTAAACGCAGTCACAAATTTTTGCTCTTCCACCAGAAATGGTCTTATATTAAATAGGCAGTATATTTAATTATCGATAAAAAATATCGATTATGCAATGTTGAATTGTATTAAACTATAATCTATATTGAACTTTGTAAATTTCCTAGATCTATGATTAAATATCATAGACTGTAGAGTTTGATAGATAAATATTTACAATCGGTAATACCAGAACCAAGAAACATATACTAGAACTATTTAGTTTATTATCTATGCTTTGCTTTCAATGCTAACAAGCTAGTTGTGGTGACCTTAGTCAGTTTATAAATAAACATTTTACCTACATATTTCATTGATTTATTATGTGCATTATTTATATTGAATGTGAGAGAAGATGAACGAAATACAGAAAAAAAGCTTAAATGCTATTTTCCAAAAAGTAAATTGAATTGTATCTTATCACTGTGTCTAGTTTTTTGTGATTAAGTTTACAAAATAAACCATGGCAGCGGTGGAGACAGTCAAGGTGGCAGTGGTGATCGATCCAACGCCTAATATAATACCTTGCTCGAGTTCTTTCACTGCTGAGGAATTATGTATAGTGTTGTGCAAAAAGTATAACATTCCTCCACTGACGCGTACTTTATTTGCATTACGGATCAAAGGCTCAGATTATTTCCTAAAAGATAACAGCAAAGTTCTTACAAGTTCACGAGATTATGAGTTGAGAATACGGTTCAAGGTAAGGAACTTCACAATAATTAATTTTGATTTTGTTTATTTAATTATACATAGATAGATGCTGAAAATCTGTAGTGTGTAAAAACACTGTCACACAAGCTTATAAAAAGCATTTAACTTTTTATTTTAGTCATTGCCATTCCCAGACTTGTTATAAAATTGGACTTAAAATGGTTATATCTAAGTATTGTGTATTTTAAGTAAATTGGTTACTGATGCTATTACTTAAATATATTATGTATAATTCATATTATTCTTCTAAATAATTTATATATTATTTTATTATTAAAATAATATATTTATTTTAGATAATTTTGAACATAATATTTGTTGGCTTTTTATTATGTAAAATACAATTTCATATAACTTATTTAAAAGTGTGTAATTAATGTTCTTATATCACTTGTATTATATGACAGGTTCCCCGTCTTGGGTTGTTGATAACTCTTGATGAGACCACATATGACTACTATTTTCAACAAGCTCGTAATGATGTTAATGAAAACAAAATATCTGAAATTAAATATCCTGACCACAAACAAGAGCTCCTGGGACTTGGGATTGCTGATATGTGAGTTAAAATATAGTATGCATATGTTTATATATAATATGGTGAATATAAATGTTTCTCAATAATTATTTTTATTTTCAACAATGTTCTCTAAGTCTATCGTTTTATATGCTGGAGAAAAGGAAAAGCTTTTTCTCTATGCTTAAAAAATATTCACCTTCTTGATTTGTTCTTCTTCTGATTGTCCCTTGCAGCTAAGTCATTTTGAAATAAAATACATTTTTATTCTATTCTAATTTCTAATTATTCAAATATGTATAGCATGATAGGCAGAGGGAACATAGTATTGAACAAAAGTGTCTTAACACCAGGTTCCCACGTAGATATTTTATGAGTGGAATATACATGTAATATTTTAAGCTCAACTAAAATTAGTATATAAAACTAGCGGATATTTGCAGCTATGCCTTCGGGTTGACTTCTAAAGAAACTATGAAGCATGTGTTCAATTAAATGTTTTTAAGAGTAAATCTCAAATTTATAAAAATTGGTGCCCAGTAAAAATTTTTCCATACAAACTTTCAACCCCTATTTCACTCCTTTAGGGTTAAAATTTTTCAAAATCCCTTAATGGTTCACATTATGAAAATAAACATGTCCAAATTTCATGTTTCTATAGCCATCTATAGCTGTATGTGGTGCATCTTACCTCATTCAGTGGGAACATCTCCTTTGATATAATAGATTACATTTATTTTATAGATGATACATTTATAATTTATTGTTGGAATTTCTCAACTTTCAATTGCAATACTAAAAACAATAAAAATAAAATATTGATATTGTTCAATTAATTCTGACTTTCGTATAGAACACTTTGCCATAATTATTTTTTTAAAGTTATCAATTTAAGATTGATAATATTTAATGTTCTTGATTTTGGAATTCATTAATTATGAAATTAATCATAGTGCTAAATTTCTGTTCAAGTTTCTCGAAATCGAATGGTAAACGGAAAGTCTTCTCATTAGATCCTTCCTATCTACCTATATTTCGATGTATATGCAGAATAAAGCATGATTCTCAAAAAAAAAAAAAACAAGTAAACGATTTTTTCTTTAACAGCCCTCTTAGTCCCTTACTTTTAACTAAGTAAAATATTTATTTCTGTATATTAATGTTTAGAGAATCGACAATCATACAATTACGGCTATCAATCATATCATTAGAGTGTCGTTCGTAACGGATGCGGCCACTAACCGGCGTTGTAAGTTACTGTATGAAATCTGGTCCTGGTGGAGATAGTATGTTATCGTTTGCCTTATACGAGTGATTGTACTTTTAAATAATATATTTTCTATTTGACTCCCTATTAATTATATATTTATACAGTTTATATTTATAATGTCGTACAAGGACTAGATAGTCTACCCACACTTAAAGATTTTAAAAAAGTAGTTTGAAACGTATGTTTTACACTTTTTTAATATTGCAAAGCTATAATTAGCGGGAAAAAGGTTTAAATTTTAATATGCATTAGACAACAAAGCAATAAATTTAATTTTCAATTAATTGTTTTTAACAATTATTAATCATCAGAACTTATGAGTGCAATCCTACGGCGTCTTGCTATTATTTCTGACGATGGCATATCAGAGTCCTCGCTCGAAAATTGTTCATTTTGCAATGCCGTTTCTGATTATAAGAAGCACACAAGTATATACCTACTGTATGTTATATATCATTCGTTTGATTTCACTTCAAAATGCGAATAAACTGAACTAAATAAACACTAGCTTAAATCAAACAGTAATTGTTGCGTCAATGGTATACGTGATGTGAAGTTGTCTATATTAGATGCTACAATTAATTTTTTTGAGAATTATTTGTTTTTCAATGAGAATTGCAAATGGCGTGAACGAAAAGTGCTGCGGGGGTAGTATACGCCCCACACGGCGTGGAATGTGTTTAATGAAATTCTGTATTTTCAGGACGCGCGCCATATCAGAAGAGAAGTTGCCACTCAACGATGTTGTTCGAAACTATAAAAAGTATATCCCAAAGGTGATAGTGAGAAGACACGGGCCCTTCCCCAAGAAGTATGCCCACGATTATTTACCACAATTATGCTCTGTGGGCCACAACGTTAAGTGAGTATAATCATTTTTGAGTAAAAATTAATTGCCTATATATATATATTTCGTATGTAGGTAACATGTAACAAAATGTGACTTCAACTATTGTATTTATAAACCGCTCTCAAATCTGATATCGATCTTGAGATGCCGTTTTCATTCATAAATTATATATTTATGTGACCGACATACAATAAACAAATGAGTATAACGAAAATAATATAGTGATAATCTCTTGATTTATCTCTATTATGTAACCAGGGAGAAAAATGGTATTTATATTTGAATTATTGCATTTTATATTGAATATGGTGTTATTTTACAATAATAAGTCCTCAGTCTCAATATTTACTTGAGATAGCGATCTTATGTAAACGATCTCTTGTAATCTATTTTTAATAAATAGATAATAGAATATATTAAATAGATTAAAATACTATTCATGTAAAAATTAATTACAAGGGATTGCACGTAAGAAAACTAAATTACAGCGTAATTACAGCGTACTATATATACAGCGTAATTTTTTTAAAATTACAATGGCTATTAGATGCAAACGAAATATAATGTGTGAATGATAAATTAGACATTTAGAATTATAATTGTTCAATATTCAATATATTGTTATATATTCATTCATATGTTACGATAACAGAACATAGCGTATTTATGAGACGAGCGAGCTCTCATTATCTTTATATAATGATATATGTATCTACCTAACATACGATCACTTATCATTGTAAATTATTATTCTTAATAATTATTTCATATATCAATTTGAGACAAAATTTCGACATAACGAACGATTCATAAATTTTTCGAATGCGTTTTTTACTAATATATTTACAATAATAAATAACGATGTCAGTAAAATTAACGCTTTAACATGAAATAATAATAGAATAGATATAGAAAGAGAAATAGATTGTTGTATATGATATTTGGTTGAATTCAGCACCAGAAACTTTAGGATAAAGACGACGAAGACGACCGGTCGACGTTATATAAAAATATATTGTCATCAGATCCGAACGCGTGCGCAGTTTAAAAACGACAAAAAGTTGATGAAAGTAGCGTTACATGACTGTTAACTCGCTTTATTAGGTAGAGCTGTAACAAACTAACTTACTATTTTATAAAATCTGGAAAATAAACTTAATTTGGCTGACTTTCAATAATTGTATCTTTCTGAAACTTGGCTAGTGACACGTAGGTTAGATAACAACAGTATTATATTTTGTTTTGTATATTGGCATCGAGCTGGTCTGGGGGATTTCCATCATTTAGATCCTAGCTGAACTCTTGGATGATGGAAATCTTCAGAGGTTACTAGTAAACCACTCGAATTTAGGCTCATATAATTTGTAGCTCTTGAGTACATTCGATATTACTTTTATAACTTAGAAAAGCGTATTTTTGTTTTTCTAAACTTATATATTAAATAATTATATTTCACATCTATTCATACTATCTGATACATATACATAAAAACGACTACTTATAATTTTGTTCTTTTACAGTTACGTAAAAAACCTTTACTTACAACAGTTATATGCGTTGGCGCCAAATTACTTATCAGAGGAGTTTGACAATGTCTTGTGGCAGAATGGTGGCGATGTGGTACCTGTGCGTATGATAGTAGCGCCCTTTCACCCCCATCACCCTGGCATTCGACTGTACAACACTTTGAAACGAGATGTAAGTAATAATTATTCAAAGACAGGCATAATTGAATGTATTATTAATGTATGTAGATAAAATATTTAAGATTGGTTAAATAAAGCTATCAAATAATTATCATTTTATATTATAATATGAGAGGAATTGTAAGTAACAACGTATTTTTGTCTGTCTTGTTTTATTGTCTTGTTTTTTTGTGAAAAACAATATACTATATTTTAAAAATGTAAAAAAAGTTTATGAGAAAATATGAGAATGCACGTTCCATTTATATCCATGATTATGTATTTTTTTCAGCTTGATAATTTAATATATTTACGGGAAATATTTTTTCTTAATATAATTTCCTCGAAAACAATTACGTACTGACTCAATCCGCTGTCTGTTATGTGCTATTAATAAACAACAAATTACGTAGAATTTCGCTCGTAAAATTTCATAATTTGGTTAATAAATTAAACCATTTAATTACAACTGTATGATAATATAACAATAGAGATATTTCTCAAAAATATGCAACGGTAAACTGAGTCAAATATTATTACGTTTAATTTTATTATTAAACGAAAATATTATGTAGTAATATAATATAATATATTAAACAAAAGTATAACTTCGATTAGAAGATAATGTTACATATTGAAATAAGAATTTTATTATTATAACAGTACAATATAATATGTCAAATATTAAATGAAATTTAAATTTAATAACTTTAGTATATGATAACGTTTTTATTGCAGTGGTTCCATATATGTACTATAGAAGAACTTATTTATTTAACTAGAAATGGAGACAATTGCTTGGAAGTGTCCAGGCGAGGCACTCCATTGTTTTTCAAATTTAAATCTGAAGAACAATTATCTTCTTTTATATCACTTTGTGATGGATATTACAGGTGAATAAAACTAAATTAATAACTAATTTTGTTATAGATTTTGTTTGTATTTAAATGTGTAATTTCCTGGAGTGGGAATCGAATCTACAACTAGTTGCGTTAACAATCACACACTTTTGCCATTGCACCACAACTGGTCTCAAAATTAGAGAATTAATTAATTATATTAATATATTTGAGAATATTAATCGATATTATGTTATTTTCCTCGTATATGGCTTATATTTAAAGAATTTCCTGTTTTGTTATTATAATCATCAATTGATTATGAATGTATTTGTTTTCGTAAATATGCTTGTTGATTCTTAAATAAATATTTGTTTAAATCTTGTCAATACTTTATCTTTAGTTGTATAATATACATATAAAATATTTTTATAATGTATGTAGTATATATGGTAGGCGGAGACCCAAATATTAATTTATTTTGTAGACCAATATTTCACACAATAGGCCTTTTAATATTATTATTACTAAAATTTACAAATAGTATAAAACATATTTTTACAGGCTTATGGTAAAATGGACATTCAATCTTTCAAAAGACGACGAAACTCCTTCATTGAAAGAGTTACAACGGATAAAATGTCATGGGCCGGTTGGGTATGTGCTTTTTTCTCTTTCTTTTTAGCTTCACACTGTATCCCGCAATGTAGGCAGGGGGAACCTGGGAACCTATTGTTAACATACTCCGAGCCCCTATTTCTGCCAATTTCTTGAGGCATGTTGGGACGCTAATCTGAACGCTCAGCTTTGTCTCCTCACCAGGGCAATAAAAATATTAAGTATTTCATTCCCTCGATTGGGAATCGAATCTACGACCGTCGCGTTTGTAGTCACATGCGTAAATAAGTCATAATTTAATTAATAAATTATCCTTTTTTATTCCAGTGGTGCATTTTCCTATCGAAAATTAGAAGAAAAAAGAGCCAAAAAACATGGTTGTTATATATTGAGACAATGTCAAGACGACTACAATGTATTTTATTTGGATGTTTGTACTAAGAATAGGTAATATATTACTGTATTATTAATATGTTTCTAATAAAATAACTTTTTTATATCAGGTAATACTGAATTATATAAAAAAAATACTTAAAATTGTTTAATAATAAAAGTTTTAAATTAAAAGAAAAACGTAAAATTATGGCATGTGTTTTACTTTGTACAATAATCTTTCCAAAAGTAAATTTTCCTTAAGTCGTAAATTATTATCATAACATAACATAGCATTGTGCACATTTTCTCTATATTATTATATAATTATAATTATAATTTTGCTAGATTTCATACTCCTCTCTGTTTGCACAATTTTAGTGAAATGGAGTACAAAGTTGTTGCTTCACATTTTAGTTTACAGAGGTGTAACTCGATTGATAGATCAACAGTACATTCTTTTAAATGTTGACATTTGCTAACCCTATGAAACTTTAGAGATTATTCTACACATATACTAGTAGTTTTGCAATTACTTATGGGAAAAAATCACCAGTATTTTGTTCCCTATAGCCCCTGAAAATATTTGTTAAAATTTAATTATTTATAAATATATTTTTGCTTGCAACATTTATAGAGCAAATGTTTGATATTATAATATGATACAAGATATTATTGAGGTCCATTGAAAAATACTACGAGCGCAGACCCAACAATTTCAGCAGCTATTTCGAGATTTTGGATTTGTTTCAAGAAATTGAAAATTCCTGAATATCTTTTGAAACACAGATGTATATAAGTTGCTTAATAAATAATATTCTGTTTTGTTCTATTGTTACAGCACAACAGAAACATACAGATTAGAGTTCATAGGCCATTGCTATGTGTTTAATAAGGAAGAGTATTTTAGCATTGAAAGACTAGTCAGTTGTCACCAAAACCCTGAAGGAAGGATATTCCTGAACGAATGTATTCCACCTTCGGAATATGGTATGTGTCATTTTCATTATTATTATTAGTTTGGTATATTAGTGTAGGCAGAGAAATCCTAGTGTTAAGACACTCCATTCCCAAGCATCGGGCGTCCGTTTATAAATCACTTAACTCGTAATGTATAAAAAATTAGCCGATGCGTGGCAAACTTCTTGAAACTAGCTTCCCTCCCGTCTAGTGTGAGGTCCGAAATGAAAAGTATCGTTATAAATTATAACAAAATTATAAATGTTATAAAAAAATATTTGTGTTATAGATAAATCTCAATTACTTCTCTGCGGGGAACCTGTTAAGAAAGGTGTTCGTATCGACCAAGCGGAATTACAGGAGATACTAAAAGACAACAAAAGTCCAAGATGTCTGCCCAACAAAGACATTTTGTTGTATACAGGTATTATACATTCTCACATATACGCAAATGAAAATTAAACCAGCTTCACGTTGTATCCCGCACACAGCAGGGTAGGTAGAATGAACATAGTGTTAAGACACTCCGTTCCCCACTCTTCGCAGAATTCTGGAGGCATTGCGTGTCGAGTGTCGGATTTTTACCTCAACGCTGCGCTATTACCTCCACACCAGAATGACGAAACGGAAATGTAAATATTTCGTTTTCTCGAGTGGGGATCGAACCTCTCAATCGAGCGCCTCAACTGAACCCAGGCCTCATACGAGTATATCAGCAGTAGCCGAGTAACTAGAATACGCCATAGCAACGTGTACATCAGTTTATACTTAAGTGTGTATTGTTAAACATACAGTTTTTAAAAATTATAAAAATTAAAAATAAATAAAATAAATTTTAAAAATTAGTTTTATCCTACGGTACCGCTTAAAAATTTATACAATTTTCTGATCTGTGTATGTAAAAGAATTACATGACAATAGACATTTTACTGCAACATTCAATGTTGAAAAAAACTTAAAAAATAGTAGACATATTTCTTATTACATTCAAACGATTTAATTTTTGTTGCAGGCTCTGAAAAAGTAGGTTCTGAAAATATAACCGCTACCTACAAAGCGTTGTGGAGGCTCGACGAAACTAAAAAACTTTTAGTTGCATTCAAGACACTTCAACGAGACAGAGCAAATGACTATTTAAAGGTATTATATAGTATTAAATTGAATGCTATATTTTAAAGCAAATAAAATACATACATTAGTTATACAAATTTAAATGACAAAAATTATATTATTATTTTTCTATACTATTATTATAATTAAAAAGATAAACCTACTCAGAATTATATTCAAGAAGTAAAAACTCATCTCACGAAACCAATTAAAAATGTTATGGACACTTGAATTCTCTAGTTAATTTTCTGACTATTTATTATATATATTTTAATAGTTTTACCAATATAACCTATATTTATATGTGTTTTACTATGTTGTTTGGGCAGTCATGGCACAGGTACAATGTGTGCCTGTAAACGCGACTGGGTGTGGGTTCAATACCCGCTCGGGGAAAGGAAATATTTATTTTAATTTATATTTATCTTAATCCATTTCTTAGCTTTGTTTTCGGGTCAAAATGCGGCGTTGAGTTCTGCCACTCAACGTGCAATGCCTCCAGAATTCGGTGGAAAGTGAGAAACATATTGTCTTAACTTTAAGTTCCCTCTGCCAGCAGTGTGCAGGATATAGTGTGAAACTAATTTTTATATTAATATTTTTTCTAGGATTTCATAGAGTTGGCCAGCAAATGGGCTTGTGTCCAGTCCAGTGCTATAGTGCGACTCTATGGTGTGACACTCAGTGCGCCCACCGCTATGGTGCTTGAGTATTTACCTTATGGACCTTTTGATGTTTATTTAAGGTAAATTTTATTATTATATTATTTATTCCATTTAGCAGGATAGGCAATTAGGATCTATATTTATTAAGATACGCAGTTCCCAAATTTTGTTCGTCGTTCGAGTTGAGTAGTGCACATTAATGTTGTGCTTTGTCGAACTAGGGCTGATGTTATTAGCTCGAGTTAAGATCGATCCTACAATCATTATCTTTAATGTCAGATTTTGTCCTACTGCGTCACAATGGTCTCAAGGTAAGTTCAGATGTTAGTTTCTTATGCACTAAAGAACGCGTGCTTTGTTTATTCTAATTTTTATAATATTTAGTATCTTTAAGAAGGATACATTGTGAAAATTATATTTTATAAACATGATTTTCTTCTTGCTGGAATTAATCCCGGTCTCTGCCAACGTCTACCTTTCTGTTCAACTTACTCTACTTTGCACGGTGTTTAGCAACCTCTGTGGTTAGACCATTGGCTCTTATATCCTGCATCACAACATCTAACCTTTTGCGTCCAAGAAATCTCTGGAAAACACTGGAAAGATTGAGCACCAAGAGAGCCTAACAATTTCCATGCTTCGTTCGGAATGTCGTAAGCAGTCTGGATGATCTCTGACGCAGACATTGATTGACAACGCGCGGCCTTGATGTGAAACATAATATTTTAACACTACCTTTGCTACCCTTTGCCTACCCTGCCATGTGCAGAATACAGCCTGAAGTTAAAAAATCCATGAATAATATCTTGCAGGGAGCACGAGGAAGACATAAAGCCACTCCATCTAAAAAAAGTGGCGGCGGGTCTGGCGCGCGCGCTATGGGACCTGTCGGAGGCGGGCGTGGTGCACGGCGGGCTGCGCTGCCGCCGCCTGCTCGTGGCCGCGCGCACCGCCGACCGCCTTCTCGTCAAGCTCAGCGGGCCCTCGCTGCGCCACTACACGCCGCAGGAGTGAGTCGCGTAATATTTATTGTGTAAACACCGCTCCGCGACTCCGAGGCCGTACTGTACTAGTCTGTTGCAGTTTGAAATGTGTGCTTTTATGGCGTTCTTCAATATCTAACTACTAAATACTTAAAAATATAGTTAAATCCATTGTATAATATAATAAAATAGTAAAAACTGAATCTTTGTACATCGACATCTTCCGGATTACTGGACAAATTTCCATAAACCTTTTTTACTGTAAAGCTTTTAATCCTGGAAATAATATTTTTTTAAAATTATTTTAAAAGATTTTTAATATTGTAACATCCCATGTAGCATTATAACAGAGCAGTTAAACTATGAAATATGATGAAAATACTTCTTAATGATTACCTTTTACAGATGTTTTATAAAAGAACTAAAAATTTTATTCACGGTTCAACTAGTATTACATAAAATAATAATATTGCACTTTATTTTTCAGTGTTCACTGGATGCCTGTAGAGTTTTTCACCGACATGAATCTGGCCAAGAGATCAGTCGTGGGTGATATTTGGGCGTTCGCTACGACTTTGTGGGAAGTGTTCTCTTATGGACAGTCCCCTGCAAATACCAATCCAGTGTTGACAGCGAGGGTGGGTTAATGAAATTGTGTAATAAAGTTTCATAAATGAAGACACAATGTCTATTTTCTGTAGTGGAATTAATTATTTTCATTTCCTTGCTCTTTTAACAACATGCGGCGTTGAGTTACTCAATATCAAAAGTAAATTAAAATGGGTGATAACTTGTCACTATACAGCGTGAAGTTGAAATTGTTATAATAATGTACAATTTTACGATTAGTAAAAATATGTGATTAGAAATAATAAGCTTTTGTATTGTATCTTTTTTAGTTTTTTTATAATAAAAAACATTGCTTGTTTTTCATATTTTTTTATATCTCCAGAGTTACGAAATGGGTGACAGGCTCCTCCGTCCGTCTCGCTGTCCGGGCGAGGTGTGGGCGCTGGTGCGACAGTGCTGGAACACGGACCCGCTGCGGCCGCAGGAGATTATGCGAGATATGAACCACATGTTGCATAGAGGTGGGTTTACTGTTTCAAATGAAGTGTCTTAAAAATAAACCAAGTCATTATATATTTAGATAATAATGACTGTTGTGTACTCATATACGCATGGATGAATTTGAAGCTGTTAATATTTTTACCTTGGTAATTATATTTGTTTCAGAATATGTACCATTACATGAGTATGAAGAGCCAAAGATTTCATTAGACCATATGGAACATGCCGAAACTGTATCTAGTAAGTGTTTTTGTTATATTTTTACATTTATAAAAATGACTTGCTTTAAATAATAAGAGAATGGTAAAGGTATATTCAATTCTTTAAAGATACATTATTCCTTAATTACTAAAAAATATTTAAATATTTTTAGGTGACAGATTTATCCCAAGTGAATTAAGTGACGCTGGAAGCAATAAATCATTGATATCAGTAGATAGTAGTGCACCCTCAATGAACGGCACTATGTCTGATCAATATGATAATCCTGTAAGTATAACGTGGTATAATTTATGATTATTTTTTGTGATAAAAAAAACAGTTTCACACTTATTCACGCAAGTAGTTTCTATAAGTAGCAGCCACGGACCTGTAAAGAACTGTCAACTGAACACTGTCACCACTTTATTCACAAGTTATCAATATTAATGTCACGTCACAACGTCACAGCAAAGCAACATGGCGTCCAGTGTTTCTATCAAAATTGAGCTAAATTCGAAAATGTATTATGTATAATTAATTGAATTCTCTCTCTATTAAGTAATTAAAAGATACATTTATTTCCACAAAAAGTCCACACGCATTTATATATACATTTCATCGCTCTGTTGTCGAGCCAAAGCACTGCGTTGAGTTCCAGCACTCAGCTTCAACAATGCCTTCAGAATTGGCGGAAGGTTCCCTCGGCATACTCTGTTGTGTGCGGGATACAGCGTGAATCTGATCCACACATACGTGTACTAATAAACAATACAACCATAGTTCGCAGACAACAAAAGCTCCAACTCGCTAGACAGTATGAACGCCCTAACCTACGCCCTGCGCAGCGAGATGCGCAGCCGCAGCAGTCGCAGCAGCGCGGCCGGTGGTGGGGGCGCGGGTTCTCCCGACGACGACTACGGGGGATCCGCGCCGAGGCTTATGGAGTCTATAGTGTCCCAGGGGAAGACGTATTTGGTGACCATTACCAAGAAGATTGGAAGTGTATGTTGTTTTTTTTCGTTTATATTAAATTTTTTTAGAGGACGTCGTGGCACAGAGGCATAAGCTAGTGTGAACGCAATGATTTTAGGTTCGATTAGGAAGGAATATTTTCGTGTCCTCGATTGAGGACAAGATATTAATAGTTACGCAATGCTTCTAGGATTCAACAGAAAGTGGGCAACGGAAGTGTCCTAATTGAAACGGAGTATCTTAATACTAGGTTTCTCAGGTTCGACCAGCGGGATACAGCGTGAAGCTAAAAATATGAAAAGAAATAAAATCTATTAAAACATATATAGATTGAATGTCTCAAAATATTTATAATTCATATTCTTTTATTACAGGGAAATTACGGCCATGTATTTAAAGGTTGGATGGAACGAGACAACCAAGAATCTCAAAGAAAGGAAGTTGCTGTTAAGAAATTAACTAGACAAGCTTCTGAAAGAAATGGCACCCTTTATGAAGACTTCAAAAATGAACTTGAAATTATGAAGGTATTTCTTTTAGTTTTTGTACTTTATTTTATATACTATGCTTGAGCTTAAGTAAAATTTAAAAAATATAATAATATTTTTATAATGCTATTCTACAGTTACAGCACAGTACTTATTATATTCCTTTTTTTTTAGTCTTTACAACATATAAATATAGTGGAAATCCTCGGCTATTCATGGGACCACGGATCAGACGTCCTCATAGTCATGGAGTACTTGGAAGAGGGTTCCCTTAATTACTACCTCAAGTTTCAAGGCGACAAGTTGCGTATATCTCACCTGCTGAAATACGCCAAAGATATTGCTACAGTATGATTTTTAGATGTTTTTTTATAAAGTTACAACTTAACATCATTATAAAAAGAGTTTATTTTCTCAGAATAAATTTTATTACACTTAATAAGAAGACATATTTAATTTATGTCGATATATTTTAATAATTTTGAGGTCGTTGTAGCGTGGCGGCGTAAAGTCCGACTGTAAATGCGACAGTTGTGGGTTCTATTACCACTCTGGGGAATGAATTATGATGATGGTAAGGTGACAAACCACAGCGTTGAGTTCAGCCAATGTCTCAAAAATTAGGCGGTGTATGGGGATGGAGTGATTTAATGATACTTTTCCTATGTGTTCTTTCTGCAGGATACACTGAAGTTGAAAAAATATCTCTATATCCTTTGTTTCCTGTATTATTTTTGACACGGAACGAAGTGTAAAGGCATCTAATATAGTATCAACTTATCACATTATACTTACGAGTATATTCGTTTACAGCAACTTAATGTATATAATAAACAGTCTATCTATATGTCTTTTCCAGGGCATGGACCACGTGTCAGCTAAGAACGTAGTGCACAGAGATTTAGCTACTAGGAATATTCTAGTAGTCAATAAATATCACGTCAAAATATCGGACTTTGGTCTCGCCAGAATTATACCGAAGGAGGAGACCGCTTACAGGATCAAAACTGAGCGATTACTGCCTATTAATTGGTATGTATGTGTTTATGTCTTAAGACCTTATATTGTACTAGCCGACCTGGGCGGCTTCGCCCGCCTCAACTATACGATTATATTAAATATGTATATGAATTTATTTTCAATTATTCAATTATATATTTTTAAGAATCTGAATTTAAAATTTTATATATGTGTCGATTTAGAGATTCTTCCATACAAACTTTCAAACCCTATTTCACCCCTTCAGGGTTAAAATTTTTCAAAATTCCTTCTTGGTGCTTGTCCACATTATGGAAATAAACACCTGTCCAAAGTTCACATCTCTACGCACAGCGGTTACGGTTCCATCTTTATCCCGTCTTTAGATAATGTAAATCAATATCCATGACCGTTCATGTTAAATATAAATTCGATTTCATTAGCATTTTCACTTATTTCCAATATTATCAATCCAGGTACGCACCAGAATCAGCAGTAGAGCCGTGGCATTTTTCAACAAAGAGTGATGTATGGTCGTTTGGCGTCACCGCGTGGGAGATATTCACTCGCGCACGCCATGAAGTACCGAAGTTTGATGTTGAAAGACCACGGGAGAGGGCTTCCTGGTAAGTATTTCTTTTTAGCTTCACGTTGTATCCCGCTTATGGCGGCGTAGGCAGATTCTGTAACTCAACCCCGCGCTTTATATTCTTAACGGAGCATGGAAATGAAAATAATTCATTTCCCCGAGTGGGAATCGAACTCACAATCCTTTTATTTACAAACAAACGCTGTCCGTCTGGACATTGGATTATTCGATGATTTGATTATTCTATGAAAAAAATATTAAATAATATAATTTACATTTCATATAATATTTGTTTCACAGTTTTCAAATACCTGAAGGCTGTCCGTCGGAAATATTCCGTCACCTCATGAAAGATTGCTGGGCGCTAGATCCGAACCTGCGACCGAAGTTCATTGACCTCGTACACATGTGCAAACGATTTATGGACGAGTACAAATGAATTTGTTTCATAAACTACTGTATTGAGGCACAATATACTTTGAAAATTCTCAAAAGGCTATTGCTGTTTGTGTAATGCGGCCAAAGTTGACCTCCTGTGTACCTGCTTCATTGAATGGACTGTGTTAAGTGCAATTTGTACCTAATTGCATTTTTAATAAGATATAATTTTATTTCAATCAAGTTTTAAATTATAACGTATTTTTGTTCAGTGATGATGATATGTTAGATATTTATATTTGTTAGCTGTGGTCCGTTTCTGTTACTTTTAAATAAAAAAAATTATATAAAATTATATAAAATCATACCATCCTTGCCTACGCTTGATACTGAAATTTTTGATTCGCAACATTATATCTTATTTTCGGACCATTTATTTTTATTAAACTACCATAGCATATAAATATGTTGAAATCTCTACTTTAACTATGACATAGATCGTGAAAATTTTGAACTTTAAATATTTTATTAGAAATGACAATGAATTTAACAAGAATGGCCATTAATAAATTCTTTTGTATTAGAATTATATAAAATCATGTACAACCATTGTTGTTGACGGGTTGATGAAATAAGTTATAAAGAGTTATTATAACTAGCTATTAGTTATATTTAAATGCGCGACGCA
The DNA here is from genome assembly GCA_037355905.1 of Heliconius aoede. NCBI lineage: Eukaryota > Metazoa > Arthropoda > Insecta > Lepidoptera > Nymphalidae > Heliconius > Heliconius aoede. Next base: position 160,525 of record JBAIZZ010000238.1, on the reverse strand, counting down.
CATTATAAATCGAGTAATATTCGCTATTTTGTTGTTCCTTTGCGCATTTGCCTTAGTTTTGTTTTTTCATTAATATTTGTAAATATTATATACATGTAAGTGCAATTGAATGATACAATGGACGTTAGTCCAAATAATACCTCCATGCAATTTGTTATATCACATTAGGATTTTTTTTTATAAGATTTATGTTATAAATAAATATTGATGAAAATTATGTAAATCTTATGATTAGTTATTTACTTGCCGTTTAGGGTCGAGTCAATTAGCGTTATATATTGATGCGAGTTATGAAGTATGTTCGTTGAATATTCTTTTATTTGGATTGCTTTTTTACTTTATATTAACTTTATATTTATGTGATAAATTTTATATATGTGATGGGAAGTGCCCTCGCTATCTTCTTTATTAGTACTTTTACAGTTTTACACAATGGGTGTTACAGGCGCTGGATATATAGCGCTTGCGTTCCGGATAGAACACATATGATATTTTATTTGCATTTTATATATGCTATTTATATCTTAAATGGGTCAGAAACTAGAGAAAGAAATCTCTTCTGAAATCACTAGATTCTTCATATTTACATGAAACAATCCTGGTTAAGCTTAAAAGTAAAAGTGAATGATTCTATCTTCATGCTTTATCATGCATATAATAAATAGACAGAGTGAACCTAGTGTTTAAAAATTCCATTCTCTGCTTTTCTGTCAAATTCGTACACTTTTATTTTTAATGGCGGTATTCGACGGTTTCGTTTGACCGCGTTAGTGAAATGAAACACGGCGTAGAGTATAGCCAAATGAAATCAAATAATTCCTCCGAGTTGGTGCCGAATTCACAACCACCCCTTTTAAAGACAGACGCCGTCACACTGCGCCACTATAGTACACAGTAATATAATTATTTGACCTTGCCTTTCATACTGAAAATTATATGGGATATTGCGTGTATTTCTTTAAATATTATTATATAATATAATTTATATCTTAGTAAGCCAAATAAAAGAATATCAACGGGCGTCATAAAACCAAAGATGATATTAAATTATCTTTTAACATTGTTAACTAAAGATACAATTTTATATTAAGATTATTATTATGAATACTATTAATCATTTTTTTACCTATACAAGTTTGCAATTCGCTGTTGGGACAGTTAGTTTTATCGAATGTTGAATATGTTTTAAAATATTGTAAATGTATAGTGACACGCTGTATATGAAGTTGATGTGTGATTGTT